>JACXGM010016198.1:6041-21230 GCA_016801145.1 Umbra pygmaea
AGGACACCTTCTTTCGGGCTGAGAAGCTGAGAAGTGGGGCTGGTAGATCTGGAGGAAGAAGAGGAGGAAGCGAGAGAGGGAGAGAGAGAGAGAGAGAGAGAGAGAGAGAGAGAGAGAGAGAGAGAGAGAGAGAGAGAGAGAGAGAGAGAGAGAGAGAGAGAGAGAGAACTGGAACTCTCCAGGTGTTTGGGCTGTGAACCAGCATGCTTGGCTGTGGCTGCCTGGGGCTGGAGCTCCGACCAGGTGGGGTAGAGTCACTACAAAAGAGCCGCTGGATGCCGCTGCTTTGCCTGCTATTAATTATAACATGTCACATGCCCTATCTCTTTCTTTCTCTTACCCTCTCACTCTACTCTTCCTCTTGCTTTTCTGTTTCTGTCCCTCTCTCTAGCTCTCTTTCAATGTCTCTGCCTCCACGTCCCTCCACACGTATCTCTCTTCTCCTGTGTTCCTGCTTCTCTCTGTACAGTATCTTTCTTTATATCTCTGGAGTATGTTCGACCTCAGAAGGCTCATCATTTTCTCTCTGTCATCCACCTGGATAGTAATTAAGCATCATCAATAATGTTTTGATGTATGAACCTCATTCCTGGTATATGTGTTGCCAACTCTTGTCTAAATAGCAGTTGGAAGCAGACATCATAAAGTTTATGAACTGTATGTGTTTCAAAAGTTTTTTTGATCTCCTCCGTGTGGAGTATTTTCCCCATAACTTCATTGGAGCTTGTAGAGCTAGGTTTTATTGTGGTTGTAATTGGCAAAGCCACCTACATCCATGAACCTGTACCTCTGACTATATTTCAAACACCTAAAGCCAATGAAATGTAAAACTGTCTTTTGGTGGTATTATTGGCTTTTCATTGGTATTATGTGGTAATAGATAAGAGTGCTCTAAAATTCCAAATGCCAAATGTGAGGAGGTGCTGATCTCTATCTATCATTTTCAAGGTTTGTTTCAGTTTCACATTTAAGTAAGAAGCTGAATTGAACGTAGGTAGCTTCATTTGAACTTGAATTGAAGGAAGTGTTCTGAAGTGTGTGTGTTTAGAGTGTTCTGTGTTCGGAGTGTTCTGTGTTCAGAGTGTTCTGTGTTTTCTTAGTGTTCTCTGGTTTGAGTGTTCTGTGTTCCGAGTGTTCTGTGTTCCGAGTGTTCTGTGTTCCGAGTGTTCTGAGCCACTTCCGCCTGTGCAGATGTATTGCTGCGGCATGGGTTTGGATCCAGTTTCCTAATTCAGCAAAAACTCTCTCCTTCATCAAATAAAGCATAAACATGCCTGAAAAATCTAATCTTACTCTATCTTCTATCTTTATAGAATTTAATAAAAACCAATTCAACTGAAACGTGAAAGTCTCATTAATCTGACAAATCTCTTATCAAATGCATGTATGCCACTTATTAATTCATAGCATATGACTACCACTTCAAATATTACTTTGATAATAACTCAAAGATGTCAAACAGTATTTTTCTTTGTCATGAGAAGAGTTCGATTTCTACCTCCCATACTTCAGTATGTCTTGTATTCTAGGGAATCGTAGAATAAACAACTCATTTAAATATCACTAAATTCTTTTTTCATTTTAAATTCAATTGCAATGCTTATTCCTGTGGGATGTGATCAGTATAATTCCAAATTCATATTGTAATAAACAGCCTGAATTGATGTGCTAATGATAAATTAAACAATACGTTCATAACACCGATATACTGTACATTTGTTTCTTATGATACTATTGTTGTAGTGATCAATTGTCCAAATCATCAACCTTTACTTAGTATAGGCTACCTTGTCAGCAAAAGACCTCTGTTAAGAGGTAGATCTTGGTGAGTTTCTGTCCAGGTTCTAGTGTGGAGGTGAGGGTGAGAGTTGGATGTTGAGATGTGAAGGAAGCAGATTACAAGATAATTCATTCTACTACAGGTTCCAAACATGCAGGCAGCCCTCCACTGGCTCTCTCTTCTGCACTCTAGTTGCCATGGCAGCAGTAGCTGTATCCACGGCCAAGGGAGAAGGAAGCTGCCGCCCCCCGCACCTCTTCTTAAACCCTTCACCTCCCCCTCCCGGCTCCTGACCCGCTGGTGAACCTGGCTGGGGGTCAAAGGTCAGGTGGCTCGGAGCAACAGAGTGACAGTGAGGGATGACGAGGGAGAGAATGAGGAAGAGGGAGTCACAGATGGGGAGAAGAAGAGATGGAGAAATGAGGTGTGGTTGGTTTGAGACCAAAGCTGATTACTATCAAAGACACATCCTGTTCTCCAAGCTAGAAAATGGAGTCTGTGTTTTTCCATAACCCTTCTAAAATGGAGGAGCTATAAAAGAATATGTACATTGTAAAATATTGAATTGTTGTCAAATACTGTGTTTGAGGCTGTGATCGGAGGTACTTGAAGCATAGAACGATTCATTTCCTATGAGCTCTGCTTTTCATTTCATGTGTGAGTCGGTGTGGCTGGTTGTTCTTGTCACTGCGACATCTAGTCTGAAATGGCACAGCTATGTGTGTGAAAGTGTTTATCTACATGTGTTTGTCTGCGTTTATCAGAGGGGAGCTGGTCGAAAAGGTCAAGTGAGCTGACTTTCTGCTCATCTACTTCACAGGGGTCAAACAGTTTAGGGGCAGGATGCTCTGCATTTCCCCTCTTTTAAATCGATACTACATGTTGTAATTATTATTTTCATTTCATATAAATAGTTATGTGTTATGGTCAGTGACACCAAATATATTATAATGTTTACATGCTTTTATATTACTGAAGCCGATAAAAATAACAAATAAATAAACTGTTCTTGTTTTAGGTACAGTAGTCACTCCATGTGTATGCCTTCATAAGTTCCACAAGTCATTTGATTTAAAATCATTTTTAAAGCTGCACTATGTAACGATCCATTCATTTGCACCGTCGGCCCGGATTTTATGTATATACATTATTTTTTATATGTATGTTTTTACTGAACACAGGAATAATACAGAGACAATATAATAGCAAATAATTCACATTTTAATTTTGTCCAAAATATGCATTTGTTTCTAATTAGATAATGTGAAATGTTGATTTGTCTGTCTAGGCCTACTATACTATCGCCTGTATTTTGTATTTTTTAAGTTGATGTTTTCAACCTTTGGATCTAATATGCTAGGTCATAACGTTTACTAGTCCTAAAACATTGTATTAGTATTTTTTTGTAGTTTTCAACAATGTAATAGTGCAGCTGTAGTGTGCTCACACTTTATGGAAATGTAGGAATGCCTTTTGCATGATGAATTTGATATGCTTTGGTTTTCATCTATATGTGTCTGAGTTTGGTTCTGTTTGGATTGTGGAACACTCCCTGATTGGAGTTGTCCTCATTAGTCAGAAGATATTTCACCTGTGCCTGGACAGCTGATATTTAAAAGCTGCTGACAATGTTTGAGATGGAGGAAATGAATCAGAGAGGAACACCTTTAGATCATTCTTCCACTTTACATTATAATAAGCCTGAGACAGTTTGGTTTTGGGTTCACTTGGATACTGTTTCCAAATCTGTACATAATATATACAATTACTTCAGCTGAGCATGTCATTTTGGGCATGGATTGTACCACACAATACCTTACAGACAATTCATAATTTTGTTTCCAGGTCAGCCATTGTACTTGCATATGCAAAAAGTATCTTTCTGTGCATTTTAATGTTGGTTTGTTTGTAATATTTTTAATCAGACTTTATATGTTGTATTAGGGTAACTGTCTTGCTTTCTGACAGAATGACAGCGCGGTCACATTAGAAGTTGGGGAATGTAAACCATTTCAGACTCCAGTTAAATTCCCTTACTACTAGGTCACCTTGAAGCACCCAATGCATGTTATCGGTAAGGGCAGGTTTTCAGAGTAAAAGAAACTGAGAGAAGCTAACTCAAAAATAAGTTTGACAAATACACTAAAAACAACAAGGGCAAAGTAAACGTTTCTTCTTTGCATAGTTAGAGTTTTGATTTAAATCTATAGTAAAACTTGAAAATTACAATATAGCGATGATCTACAAACAATGACAAAAAATAATTTTAAAAGGAATACTGTGTTAAATATTGAACAGTGTGCAAAGCTCTAACACATCCTAAAGGACACAGTTATAATCACTGATAAAATCTAAATTTAAAAAATAACAGTGTGAATACAATTAATCAAAATAGTGTTACATTTTGAGAATAGACACAGACTTTTTCCACAGCCTTTTACATTACAGAATATTGTCAATTGTTAAGAAACATGTTTTATGAAAATGTGGAGAACCCAAACAGAGTTTAAAGTGTGTAATGAAGTTTACACATTTAGTTCATCTTTAGCATTGCATGAATAAATTAATCTACCAGTGCTATTCACATGAAGCATTATTGTACTTTCAGAAAATAAATGTGCAACACTAAACAAAAATAAATGCAACTCGTAAAGTGTTGATCCATGTTTCATAAACTAAAATAAATGATGTTGCACATTTTCCATGCTCAGTTTACAGTAGATTCCCAGTCCTGTGATATCCACGGAATACAGAGTAATTATTATTATGATTTTCTTACTTAATAGCTTATTCAAGTTTTAAATTGTTTCTTTATCGTTTATATTTTTTTTCGCAGCAAACAAGCACGATTAATAGCCTCCCACATTACATGACAGAATGCACCTATATGAACATAACAATGAGGCTCACAGCACTCCCTAGTGGCCATCATGTATAACAACAATGAACCCTGTATATTCAGAGCCAAGCAAATGAAACCAACCAATCAACAATATAACAAATCTTACTCTTATCACTGATTCTTCAAAGCTGTTTTTGTTTATCTGACAATGTTATTAAATAATTTAACAGCATTTCAAACAAACCTTATCGCTCGATAGACTGGGTTAATGTGTTCGTGTGTGTGTCTGCATGTGTGTGAGCCAGAGAGATTGTGTGTGTCTTTTTCTATCTCTGTCATTGTTGGTGTGTGTTCATGTTTTACCTTCCTGATCTTGTCTGGAAATCCACACCAAAAAGTTAAACATGGACAGTTTGACCTTGTGAGGACCTTTCGAACAGCAATTCAGACAACAGCCAGTTCAGAGTAGCTGCATCAATGTAGAAAGGTGTGTCTGTACGTGAGTGGGAACAGTGTGTGTCTGAACGTGAGTGTGAACAGTGTGTGTCTGAACATGAGTGTGAACAGTGTGTATCTGTACGTGAGTGTGAACAGTGTGTATCTGTACGTGAGTGTGAACAGTGTGTGCTGCATCTGTTTCACAACACCCCTAGCCCTCGCCCCTCTCAGCTCGCGGCACTGCGGCAACATTCTATTCAATTTGCGTGATTTCAGATATCTTGACCTCTTCTTCACCTCCTTCTTCCTTACTGGATCTGTTACCTGCTTTCTGCACATGCACACACACACACTGTTACCTGGTCTTCTCCCCACACATACTATATGTGTGTGTATATATATATGTCTGTATATACAGTCGTATGCAAAGGTTTAGGCACCCCTGACAATTTTCAATATTTCCATTCATAAATAATTGGGTGTTTGGATCAGCAATTTCATTTTGATGTATCAAATAACTGAAGGACACAGTAATATTTCAGTAGTGATATTAGGTTTATTGGATGAACATAAAATGTGCAATATGCATCAAAACGAAATTAGACAGGCGCATAAATTTGGGCACCCCAACAGAAATATAACATCAATATTTAGTTGAGCCTCCTTTAGCAGAAATATAGCCTGTAAACTGTCTGGATTCTGGACCATTCCTCCTTGCAAAACAACCCATTTAGGTTTGATGGTTACAGAGCATGGACTGCTCACTTCAAATCACCCCACAGATTATCAATGGTATTCAGGTCTGGGGACTGGGATGGCCATTCCAGAACATTGTACTTGTTCCTCTGTATAAATGTCAGAGTAGATTTTGAGCAGTGTTTTGGGTTGTTGTCTTGTTCAAATATCCAACACTGGCCTAATTTCAACTCTGTCACTTATTCCTACATTATTCTCAACCATCTGCTGATATTGAGTGGAATCCATGCGACCCTGAACTTTAACAAGATTCCCAGTACCGGCACTGGCCACACAGCCCCACAGCATGATGGAACCTCCTCCAAATTTTACTGTGGGTAGCAAGTGTTTGTCTTGGAACGCTGTGTTCTTTTGCTGCCATGCATAACGCCCCTTGTTATGAAAAAATAACTAAATATTTGTTTCATCAGTTCACAGCACCTTCTTCCCAAATAAAGCTGGCTTGTCCAAATATGGATTTGCATACCTCAAGTGACTCTGTTTGTGGCGTGTGTGCAGAAAAAGCTTCTTCCGCATCACTCTCTCGTACAGCTTCTCCTTTTGCAAAGTGCTCTGAATTGTTGAACGATGCAGAGTGACACCATCTGCAGCAAGATGATGTTGTAGGTCTTTGGAGGTGGTCTGTGGGCTGTTTTTGACCGTTCTCACCATCCTTCTCCGATATTTTACTTATCCTGCCACTTCTGGCCTTAACAAAACTGTGCCTGTGGTCTTCCATTTCCTCACTATGTTCTTCACAGTGGACAATGACAGCTTAAATCTCTGTAATAGCTTTTTGTAGCCATCCCCTAAACCATAATGTTGACCAATCTTTGTTTTCAGGACATTTGAGAGTTGTTTTGATGCCCCCATGTTGCCACTCTTCAGAGGAGAGTCAAAGAGAACAACAACTTGCAATTGACCACCTTAAAAACCTTTTCTCATGATTGGATGCACCTGTCTATGAAGTTCAAGGCTTAATGAGCTCACCAAACCAATTGTGTTCCAATTAATCAGGGCTAGGTAGTTACAGGTATTCAAATCATATTCAAATTCAAAATGACAAGGGTGCCCAAATTTATACACCTGTCTAATTTCGTTTTGATGCATATTTAACATTTTATGTTCATCCAATAAACCTAATTTCACTACTGAAATATTACTGTGTCCTTCAGTTATTTGATACATCAAAATGAAATTACTGATCCAAACACCCAATTATTTATGAATGAAAATATTGGAAATTGTCAGGGGTGCCTAAACTTTTGCATACAACTGTATACATACATATATACTGTTACACCCTCCTTTTCTCCAAAACACAAACACACACAGATGCCTAACTGTATCAGGAGCTCTTACAGATTGAAAATTAATTAATAAAGGCCAGACGTGAGGTCCCTGGCCCATTTCGTCACACAGTCACAGTAAAGCAACCAGCTCACAACTTACGGATCCACATTACATCCCATAGTAATCATTTCTTAGTAATGTCTCAATAATGTTTTCTGATATACTTTTCCAGTAGAATTGGCTCACTGCTCAGGTCCGTCATTTTGCCTTTCACCAGTCTTCCTTCAACATTGCAAAAACAAATCATATTAGTATGTATATTCCACTGTTTTCCAAGAGCTGTCACCTATCCAGATGTTTCATCTTCACCTGGGGTGGTTCAGCTCTGAAGTGACCAAGCACTGACTAGGCAGTGACTTTACATACACTATGCACTGACTATGCAGTGACCTTAAATGGACCAAGCTGTGATTATGCAGTGACTTTGCATGGACTATGCATTGTCTACGCAGTAAACTCATCATTATTAGGTATTTTTATTAATTTGACAGGAATTGGACATTAAGTCTGGACAAACAGGACAAGAAGTGTTTAAGAAAAGAACAGGGTGTCAGATTTTAATGTTGTGCACCATGTCTAGCAGTGGTTTAGACCACTTCAGGACACTTACTCGCACCTTTACGCACCTTTATTCTAAAATGTAATGATAAGACTTGGATAAATCCTCATACCCCTTATAGCAACAATCACAATTTAGCTCAGGTGTGCTCAATGGTTTTATGGTGGCATCCATCTGTGATAGATTGTGATGATTCATATTATGTCATATGAATACACTCCTTTCTGTAGGTTCCTGCTGTTGGGTAGTGAGTTTCTAAGAAAGGCTCAACCCTGAGCATCAATAAGCTTTTTTTCTGTTGAGCACCAATATGTTGTAAAGATGCTGTTTGTAGATCCACAACAACCTAAAATACACCATTGATAATAAAGGACAGATCGGCGCATTGACAAACACTTGGGAAGCATCTCTTCATAGCAATTCCTGTTCAAAAGGCAAAATATTCACGGCATAGTACATGTATACATTTTTTCAGATATTTAAGATATCAAGAAATACGGTGTCATTCTGTTCTCACCTAAAGATATTCCACATACTGCCCCTTTAAAAAGAACTGAGAGAGAAAGTTGTAGAAGGGTATAACAATATTTAAATGTCTTTGTATCGCTTGGAGTGTGGTCAAGATTATCATAATGTAGTGCAAGGTGTTGGACTCCACCAAGAGCCTGCCTAGAGCTCAACAACTACCTGGATTGATCATGACTATGTAGTGACTATGCAGTGACTATGCAGTGACTATGCAGTGACTATGCAGTGACTATGCAGTGACTATGCAGTGACTACACAGTGACTATATATTTAGTTATTTAACCAGGTAAGTTTACTGAGAAAAAGTTCTAATTTGCAGCAACAATCTGGGTAAGTCACAAAGTACAATGTACAGTAAACAAACAAATCAATTAAAAGCAATTAAAAAGCAAGTCGAAAGCAACACAATCACATAAAACCAACACAGTCAGTAATAAAATGTTCTTCAAGTAAACATCTACAATCCCATAGTCGCACCAGTTTCTCTAATTTAAAACTACACTGTAATTAATTCCATAAGTGAGGGGCAAAGGAACTAAAAGCAGTTCTAGTCAATTCAGGGGAGATCTTAGGCATCTTCAGTGATAGCCTTCCCTAAGCTCAGGTCTGGTAGCCAGTCCATCTGAGAGTTTAAATTGAATTGATATAAAGGTGGTAGTTTGTGCTTTATAAACAAAAAGAGCAAAATGCATTTCTCTGCAATATTTTAAAGACAGTTATTTTACCTTCTGATCAAGGATGCAATGATGTGTAACTAAACCTGTCTCCTGTAATAAAATGAATGACATTATGATTAACAGCATCAAGAGGTTTTAACACAGAAGCAGAGGCATGCATGTAGATGGGGTCTCCATAATTAATGATAGGCAAAAAAGTAGATTCAACTATTTGTTTTCTATTATTTAGAGTCAATTCAAACAAGACTTGATTCCATAAAAGAAACCCATTTTAACTCTTAGTTTTTCAACATGCATTTTAAAGGAGAGTGTATCATCAATCCAGATGCCCAAATATGTATAAGCATGAACACATTTAATCGGGGCACCATCTAATATACAAATACACATATCATCACGTTATCTGCCATGCATTTGGAAAAAACATATATTTAGTTTTAGTATCCTCGAAAATATGCTGAGAATCAAGAAAATGTACTTCATTTTGATATTTAAAATCATGACTTTTTATAGAGCTAAAACAACAAAACACATATCACTGTCCCAATTTTCATGTAACGCCACCTGGCCCTATAATGGGCTAGTCGAACGAATCTACCTACTGATTATAACAATCAAATTGTCACAGATCTCTGTAAATGCACAGTGTATAGGGGTTGATTTGAGACTGGGAGCATAATAGTTCTCACTACTGCCCCTTCTGGCAGGATTTAGAGGAGATTCCTACTGTTCATTGGGGTTGGATGCTGTTTAATTTGACTAGGGAAGTTTCAGGTAGGTGACAGATGAGCTTGGAGGGGAGTACTAGCTTAGTTTTGTAGATCACGTTCTAAGCTCCCTTTGAAATACAGACTGATTCCTTTATAAATGCACACAGAATTAAATATTAATATGTTCCCCTATTTGAGGCAGTGGAATCCCGACCAAAAGGCTATCCTTGTAATGGGGAACCCATTATGTGTCACAGGCCCAGTGTTTTATGGCTTGTTGAGTACAGTGTGTGTAGCGGGTTCATTCCCAGGTTGCCCGAGCACTTTCTCTATCTTCTTATCTTTTCATGTGTTCCTCCACATCTCTTCTCCTACTCCCTGACCCCTCCCTCCTTGATGTAGCCATCCGACTGTGCCTCTCCACATCAGTACTTCCACCTGCATAGCTGTACATTTACCCTTCTGCCTCTTCACATCCTTATCTTTCTCCTCTACTCGTCTTCCTCCCTCAATCTCTCTTTTCCTCCCCTTGTCTCCCCCCTCTCTCATTCACCATTTCTCCTTATCCCCATGTCTCGCTGTCTCTCTCTTTCTTTCTCTCTCTCTGTCTCTCTCTCTCTCTGCTGTGCTTTATGAATAATAGCCTTCCCCTCCTGGTGAACTCAGCTGATAATCCTGGGGAAGCAGTAAGAGCTCGTTGATCAGCCTGGCCGACAGGCCCACAAGCCACAGCTCAGAAACAGAAACAACACGCTAGTATCACACACATACAAACACACACACATATTGCCATGGGCTGTGCCTGTATTGAATATGATTGGAGCTGGAGTGGTGTGTGTGTGTGTGTGTGTGTGTGTGCGTGCGTGCGTGCGTGCGTGCGCGCGTGCGTGTGGTGCTCGGTTAGTACCTGTGTCACCTGTCAGGCAGAATTATGCTGATATCTTTGTTTGTATCCCAGTCAAGTGCCTGGTTTAGGGCTGGGTCATCCATGGAGGTTAACGGCAGGTTAAAGTTACAAGTCTACAGTAGTTAGGAACAAGATGAATGGGCCTGATCAAATGTAACATACTTTTCAACTATTCCCTGATCATGTTTGATATATGATCAAGATACCTTCTCACAAAAAGTAAATTCCTAAGTTTGTCACACATTTATATAATCTTGTGGATTTGAGGCAATAGATTGTTCAGAGGCTGATTAAAGAATTTTAAAGACGTGCCAGAGTTCAAGCCTCGATGTCTGAGCAATTCCTCTTTGTCTCCCCCTACAGGCTTGTTTCCATAGCCTCTGCTTTCTACTGTTCTACCAATAACGTTTAACATTTACCCACCAAAACATTTAACGTGACCATAATTGGAATGGCCACATACTAATTTAAACTACTATGACACAGAAGAACATATTAGGCATTGATCTCTTCCGAAAACAGCTTGGAATGTGCTTATTATGGTTTCCATAATGATACACAGTACTGTGTTAAACTCTCAGGAGCCCTTGATCCATCACAACCCCAAACACACGGTCAAGGCCGTAAAGGACTAGCTTCAGCAAAAAAAGGAGTTCTGCAACAGATGGTATGGGCTCCACAGAGCCCTGATCTCAACATCACCAAGTCTGTCTGGGATTACCTGGACGGACAGAAGCAGGAGAGACAAAGTCTGTAGAAGAACTGATGTTTGGAAAAAAAGTGGATTTTATTTTTAACTGCACAACAATGTACCTTGCAGTTTTAAAGGACTGTTCACTTCTTTTTATAGATACTTGTTAAGTTGTCCTAACACAACATTTAGGGAAACAGATTTTCTCTAATAGTTGGTTATTAATTCCTGTGTCCCTGGTCATCCATTGTGCTCTCCATTATGCTCCAAATTTAAACAGCAAATGTTTTATTAAAATAGGTTACCTAATACTTTTGTAGCCATTTCTTCATCTTAATGGGTTAAGGCATTTATTAAACGTTATGCAGTTGATGACTACTAAAATCTTTTTTTTCCAGTTACATAATTGCTGGACAATACTCTATTAAGGCTGTATGGTAGTTCAAAGGCTTTCGTACATCATGAGCTCTGTGACTTGGTTCCCTTCACTACATACCAGTGAAAAACTTTAAGGAATATTAGAGAGTACTTTTTTTATTGTTTGAAATAAAATTTTGACAACAGGGCATTACTGCTCAAGTTAGTTTTGTAAAGCTTGCTTTGTGTTTTATATGTTATATACATTGATTGTGTTATTGACATGACTGTAATAATTGAATACATTATCATTAAGAATTTTTTGTGGAATTTTTGTTTCATTGGATAGACAGAGGAAAGATAGCGGAGAGATGCCATCATACCCTTCTTTGCGATAGTGATACAATGGAATGTACAGGGTAGGTTTCACAACACAAGTTGATGCTAACACAATTTCTGAAATTATATTAACTATTATTTTCAAAAATGAATGCACTTAAAAATATTTGGGGTTTAATTCATTTAATATACTTTATTTGTCATGTGTTTATCTGTCTACACATAGCTACAACCTATTGACTTAGTACAAATGTCAATTGTGTTACATTTCAATATATGTCTTGAAATACCATACTCATTCCATAATTGTGTGTGGTTGTTGTGTGAAGCTATACCGCACAACTTGTTGTGCCTCCTTAGTCTGCTTGAAGAGGCTGTACTCGAGGTAATACACATTGTAATGGATTGGTCTTATTACACCAATTACTTTGGTTATGGCCATGGTCACTGCATTCCCTTCCCATTAAAAAGAACGACGGACAATTTGTAACCAGCCTGCTGGGGCTGATTCTCGACAACAACATGTGTGACTATGAAGTGCAACCCCAATGGCCTTCCTTGTTTAGTGTGAAATGTGTTGTTGTTGTTGTAATCTACGTGATTTGAAATGTGTTCCGTGTTTTGTATGAAATGTGTTGTTGTTGTTGTAATCTACGTGATTTGAAATGTGTTCCGTGTTTTGTATTAAAAAGTGTTGTTGTTGTTATAATCTACGTGATTTGAAATGTGTTCCGTGTTTTGTATGAAATGTGTTGTTGTTGTTGTTGTAATCTACGTGATTTGAAATGTGTTCCGTGTTTTGTATGAAATGTGTTGTTGTTGTTATAATCTACGTGATTTGAAATGTGTTCTGTGTTTTGTGTGAAACGTGTTATCATCTATGAGATATGAAATGTGTTCCGTGTTATGTGTGAAATGTATTGTTGTTGTTATAATCTATGTGATTTGAAATGTGTTCTGTGTTTTGTGTGAAATGTGTTATCATCTATGAGATATGAAATGTGTTCCATGTTTTGTGTGAAATGTGTTGTTGTTGTTATAATCTACGTGATTTGAAATGTGTTCTGTGTTTTGTGTGAAATGTGTTACCATCTATGAGATATGAAATGTGTACCGTGTTTTGTATGAAATGTGTTGTTGTTATTATAATCTACGTGATTTGAAATGTGTTACTTGTTTTGTGTGAAATGTGTTGTTGTTGTTATAATCTACGGGATATGAAATGTGTTCCGTGTTTTGTGTGAAATGTGTTATCATCTATGAGATATGAAATGTTTTCCGTGTTTTGTGTGAAATGTGTTATCATCTATGAGATATGAAATGTGTTCTGTGTTTTGTGTGAAATGTGTTATCATCTATGAGATATGAAATGTGTTCCATGTTTTGTGTGAAATGTGTTGTTGTTGTTATAATCTACGTGATATGAAATGTGTTCTGTGTTTTGTGTGAAATGTGTTATCATCTATGAGATATGAAATGTGTTCCATGTTTGTGTGAAATGTGTTGTTGTTGTTATAATCTATGTGATATGAAATGTGTTTCATGTTTTGTGTGAAATGTGTTATCATCTATGAGCTGGAAATGTGTTGTTGTTATAATCTACGTGATTTGAAATGTCTTTCGTGTTTTGTGTGAAATCTGTTATAATCTACGTGAATTGAAATTTGTTCCGTGTTTTGTGTGAAATGTGTTGTTGTTGTTATAATCTACGTGATTTGAAATGTGTTCTGTGTTTTGTGTGAAATGAGTTATCATCTATGAGATATGAAATGTGTTCCATGTTTTGTGTGAAATGTGTTGTTGTTGTTATAATCTACGTGATTTGAAATGTGTCTCGTGTTTTGTGTGAAATGTGTTATAATCTACGTGAATTGAAATGTGTTCCGTGTTTTGTGTGAAATGTGTTATCATCTATGAGATATGAAATGTGTTCCATGTTTTGTGTGAAATGTGTTGTTGTTGTTATAATCTACGTGATTTGGAATGTGTTCCGTGTTCTTTGTGAAATGTGTTATCATCTATGAGGTGTGAAATGTGTTGTTGTTGTTATAATCTACGTGATTTGAAATGTGTTTCGTGTTTTGTGTGAAATGTGTTATAATCTACGTGAATTGAAATGTGTTCCCTGTTTTGTGTGAAATGTGTTGTTGTTGTTATAATCTACATGATTTGAAATGTGTTCTGTGTTTTGTGTGAAATGTGTTATCATCTGTGAGATATGAAATGTGTTCCATGTTTTGTGTGAAATGTGTTGTTGTTAAAATCTACGTGATTTGGAATGTGTTCCGTGTTCTTTGTGAAATGTGTTATCATCTATGCGATATGAAATGTGTTCCCGTGTTTTGTGTGAAATGTGTAATCATCTATGAGATATGAAATGTGTTCCATGTTTTGTGGGTCATATAGGTCCAGGACGATTTTGTGACCCATTGTAAACGTTACTAATTACGATGAATAGCTAAATATGGCAAGGATTAAGGCTACATCACTGGAGCCTACTCACTAGGGGGCGGCTGGGTTGCCAGGTTTAGAAGAAATCTCTGGCCTAATCACCATTCAAAATTAGCCTAAAATGCCTTAAATCTAGCCTAATATGCCTTAAAACTAGCCTAAAATGCCTTAAAAATTGCCCAATTTCTATACAAGCAACAGAATTGACAAATTTTACCAATTTATTTCTTCATAATTACAGATTGAGGTGTTTTTTACGTTATGCTCTTAATTTCTTGATTTGTATTGTTTTTGTTAAACAAAATGTTTGTTATGTCACGTGTGCTATGTGTTTGGAGTCTCTACTCCAAAAGTGCTACATACAACTGATCTACTCACCCCCACCCTACAAGCTGTCTCTCCTTTCCTACAAGAAAATATCTGTCTCTCCTTCCCTACCGTAACATAGCTGTCTCTCCTTTCCTACAAGAAAATATCTGTCTCTCCTTCCCTAAAAGAACATAGCTGTCTCTCCTTACCAACAAGAACATAGCTCTCTCCTTCCCTACAGGAACATAGCTGTCTCTACTTCCCTACAAGAACATAGCTGTCTCTCCTTCCCTACAAGAACATAGCTGTCTCTCCTTCCCAACAAGAACATAGCTGTCTCTCATTCCCAACAAGAACATATCTGTCTATCCTTCCCAACAAGAACATAGCTGTCTCTCCTTCTCTACAAGAACATAGCTGTCTCTCCTTCCCAACAAGAACATAGCTGTCTCTCCTTCCCTACAAGAACATAGCTGTCTCTCCTTCCCTACAAGAACATAGCTGTCTCTCCTT
>JACXGM010016199.1:0-20686 GCA_016801145.1 Umbra pygmaea
TCCTACAGTAGAAATGTTAGGGGACTGAATGCATATCCTACAGTAGAAATGTTAGAGGACTGAATGCATATCCTACAGTAGAAATGTTAGGGGACTGCACGCATATCCTACAGTAGAAATGTTAGAGGAATGAATGCATATCCTACAGTAGAAATGTTAGGGGACTGCATGCATATCCTACAGTAGAAATGTTAGGGGACTGCACGCATATCCTACAGTAGAAATGTTAGAGGAATGAATGCATATCCTACAGTAGAAATGTTAGGGGACTGCATGCATATCCTACAGTAGAAATGTTAGAGGAATAAATGCATATCCTACAGTAGAAATGTTAGGGGACTGCACGCATATCCTAAAGTAGAAGTGTTAAGGGACTGCACGCATATCCTACAGTAGAAATGTTAGAGGAATGAATGCATATCCTACAGTAGAAATGTAAGGGGACTGCATGCACATCCTACAGTAGAAATGTTAGGGGTCTGAATGCATATCCTACAGTAGAAATGTTAGAGGACTGAACGCATATCCTACAGTAGGTCAATGGTTTCCAACCAGGGGTTCTGTTGTGGAAAATCATAATTGTACCATTGTAACCTTTCATGTAAAGTATATGTGTTCTTATAGAGTTCATTTTGAAATGATACTTTAGGGGTGCAGATGACTTAGTAGTTAGGGAGTGAGACTTTAGTCAGAATGTTGCCTGTTCGATTCCAGACTGTGTCAAGTGTCCATGGGCACGACACTCCACCCAAAGTTGCTCCGGGGAAAAGTCTCTGTACTTACTGTAAGCCACTCTGGATGTAATGCATTGGGGAAGTAAAATTGTCATGCTGAAGAAAAAAATACTAATTCCTATATAAAGGATGAGGCTCTGAGCTAGTGCTTCAGAGCTATAATATGATCTTCTATTGGTGTAACTCTCTGCTTAAACATAATACAATTGTATTGTGTAATTGAGATACCAGTCTCTGTCTCTGGGTGAACTTTGCATTTTCACCACAGTACCAAGACCCCTAGGGGTACATGTGATGACTCACCGGTAGAACGTACAGGTAAAATACATACATGTATGAGGGGATATTTTGTAAAAAAAAATGTATTGACAGGACAGGAAGAAGTAGAAGCCAGGTAGTGGGAGACGCAGAGGAAGGGTACGGACAGGTGGCATGTGTAGACCGCTACAACAACTCCGGCAAGTGAGGGGATACTTAAGAGGTATAACTAAAAATAATAATCTACTGGTGGTACAGTAACAAACAGAATACTGGTCTAGTTCACGCCAATCTTTTCTACTTCGTCACAAAAGAGCTCTTGCCTGTCGGTCTCGCCTGTCGGTCTCGTCCTGTGGTCGGTCATTTCTGTCACACTTTGGTTAACGTGGGTGTTGTAGAGATAAAAGGAGAGAGAACGAGTGTACTGTTGTTGTTTTAATGATTTATACCAGAGACCAGTGTTGTAGTCAAGACCACCTAACCCGAGACCAAGACAAGACCAAGACCAGAGTGTATCGAGACCGAGACAAGACCAAGACTTTTAGGGGCCGAGACCAAGACGAGACCAAGACAGAGGGAGGGCGAGACCGAGTCAAGACCAAGACCAGCGCCCCACACTACATGACACAACAAAATGTGAAACATGATCAATAGAGCATCTCAACTTGATCTGAAAGATCCACATTCCCATAAAAACAACTAGATATTAAACACTCAAAGCTTAAATAAACTTAACCATCTGTATTCAATACTCCTGGGTGACCATCATTTAGTCCAGAATGTAAAACAATTATTAATCAGTCATCACTAAAGTCTTCACTTTTCTCTGCCTTTTATCAACAATACATAAAGTTATGTTGTTTTTAAACCAACAACAATCCTTTTTTTTGTCAAAACAACATAGCTAAATGTGTAAAATGTTTAAAATACAGAAAAGCTGTGTATTGTAATGAATACAGTAATTCTATGTAAAATGTTGCTGTTTAGGAACAACTATTGTAAGTAAGAGTCTTTTATAGCTTTTATGTGTAATCAAAGCAACAAAAGATATCTAATACAAAGAGGTCAGAAAGTCAGTGGCCTAACTGCATTTGATTCATAAAAGTACAAAATTGATTTAATTTGGAGCAGTTTCATCAAAAAGTAAACACAATATAAATCAATGGTATTTTGGCCATCACATTTTTCAAATAGGTAAACAAGGAAGTTAAATGATTGATATGGTATGAGCCAGAGAGTGTGTGCTGGTAAAAAGTAATATATTTGATTTGCAACTGTAAATTGGAACTTAAAAAATAGCTCTCTGAAAGTAACGTGCCATGTGCCATACAATAACCTATTTAATTTAGTCATTTCTCATATCATTTGAGGCGCATTACTCAGTCTCCACTCTATGTTCATATTTCTAGGTTAGCTCTCTCACCCAAACGAGGGAGCATCAACTCGGCGCGTAGCTTTAATGTCAATATACTGGCAATTTATGATATTTCCACAGTTATGGTCTTGACTGGTCTTGAAAAAAAGTCCAGAATCCTCAATATCCGAGACCGAGACAAGACCGAGTACAAATGCGTTCGAGACCGAGACGAGACCGAGACCATCAAAAAGTGGTCTCAAGACCGGTCTCGAGTACTACAACACTGCCAGAGACACATGCCTTTTAAGATTAAAGCAAATGACCATACACTCATAGGATTGCACAACATATTATACATAGTACATAATTTACTACGCTCTTACTGTGGCGCAGACACAGAGACTAAATATAATAGTACGCGTAACTATAATGGTAGTACTTACAAGCACATAAGGATATGCAAACTCTGGACAATCGGAACAACCACATGTGAATAGAACAGAGTATCAATGACCGACACCTGTCTCTAGTCTGGGCAGCTTATATGCAGACAGCTAACTAGCTAAAATAACCCGGCATTATGTAATCATCAATCAAACCAATCAGCCTCAACTAACCTAAACCCTATCCTTAGGAAATGCCCAAACTAGAGAGAGGTGCCACACATACTTAAAGGGACAGTCAACATATAACTAAATGGAAACTAAAACACCATGCAATGCACTGAATTAACACACAAATAACCTAACTAAACATACATACATATGAAAATAACTAATATATGAGTCCATGAAAAAGTCTCTGAACGACAGCCCTCCCTGGGCTGGGTGTTACATTAATTTTAATTATATCAAATTAAACTACAAAATACAAAATAAAACATTTGGCAGTCGGGAATTGAACCAGCAACATTTCAACTACAAGTATGACTCTCTAAACACTGAGCTATCTGATGCCAATCTGACGCTATCACTCTCTCCAATCTTGTTCTGACTAGCAAACGAGGGAGAAAGACTTTGAGGTTAGCAAACCAATTACCAGTCATTTTGGCACAATGGGCAGGTACCAAGTCCTGCTGGAAAAGGAAATCAGTATCTCCATAACGCTTGTCAGTTGATGAAAGCATGAAGTGCTCTAAAATCTCCTGGTAGATAACTGCATTGACTCTGGACTTGATAAAACACAGTGGACCAACACTAGCAGATGACTGGTCACCCAAACGCTTCAAACTGTAGAAACTTCACACTGGACTTCTGTGTCTCTCCACTCTTCCTCCAGATTCTGGGACCTTGATTTCCAAATTAAATGCAAAATGTAATTTCTTCTGAAAATAGGACTTTGGACAACTGAGCAACAGTCCAGTTCTTTTTCTCCTTAGCCCAGGTAAGATGCTTCTGGCGTTGTCTCTGGTTCAGGAATGGCTTGAAAATAGGAATGCAACACTTGTAACCCATTTCCTGGACATGTCTGTACGTGGTGGCTCTTGATGCAATGACTGCAGCCTCAGTCCACTCCTTGTGAAACTCCTCCAAGTTCTTGAATCGGCTTGGCCTGACAAGCCTCTCAAGGCTGCAGTCATCCCTGTCACGTTTTCCTACCAAACTTTTCTCTTTCAGTCAACTTTCCATGAATATGCGTTGATACAGCATTCTGCGAACAGCCAGCCCTTTCAGCAATGACCTTCTGTGTCTTACCCTCCTCATGGAGGGGGTCAATGAGTGTCTTCTGGACAACTGGCAAGCCAGCAGTCTTCCCCCTGAATGTGATTGTGTGTACTGAACCAGACTGAGAGATCAAAGGCGCAGGAAACCTTTGCAGGTGTTTTTTGTTAATTTGCTGATTAGAGCTCTTTTCATTAGACATTTCTGTATTATAAATTAGTTATTCTAATATTTTGAAATACAGTTTTTTATTTCCATGAGCTGTAAGCTGTAATATCAAGATTGAAAAAAAGACTTGAAATATGTCACATTTTGAATTAAATTATGGACAAAAATGATATTTTCCATGATAAATTTTTTTTTTGAGAAGCACTTGTATTGTGCCCACACAGTCTTATCCAATAGCAGATTTATTTTGTAATAGTCACCAATCAGAAGCAGCATTTTTATAATGTCATCATGTAGACTTCTCAAAAATTATTTTACAGTATATTTTAAAATACAAAATACAAAACACTTAAGTATTTTGATACGAAATACCAAGCCATTTTCATTCAGCCTATCAAATACAAATGACAAAATAGTATTTTGTATTTTAAATAAGCATTTGAAATACATGTATCATAAATACTGCCCATCCCTGATTAACATGCTATCTGTTATGAAAAAGCACTATAGAGTTCATACAGGATTATTATGGAAAAATATAAGAATATCATTTAAAGGTGTAAAAATCCTATAGGATTCTTATTGTGAATTTGCACATACTATAGAAATCTTATAGGAATAAATACCAATGTGTACTATAAGATCACTGGATTTAAGACTACTCTAAATGTTTGGGGCTAAATGATTCTGAGCTTTAGTGTCCTTGAAATTATTTAACTGTGAAGTAATTAGTAGCTTGTTAAACAATTTTTTCAAGTAGCCTACATAGCTTTCCCAATAGCCTAAATGTAGCATTTACAGAGATTACACACATGTAGACTGGAAATCATGTGATCACGATTTTTATTTTACCGTAGGTTGTTGCGTGGAGGCCATATATAGCTATAAATAAATGTTAAAATTGTAAATTTCTTTCTCTTCATGTATGAAAAACCTTTGACCTATTGAACAGCGCTAAATGACAAATCTTACAAAAGCTTATATCCAGATATACCCACATAAAGAAAATAGCCCTCGATGCTAAATTGGAGGCCGGCTGCTCTACTCCACTCCGTGTTTTCCCGGGTGCTGCGGGTCGGTGACTGGGCAATGTGCAGTGTGTGTCTCCCTGCATTTCTAGTTCCCTTCAGTTGACAGAAACACAGAGAGGTGCTGTGTGTGCGGTGTACGGAAGAAGTTGTCTGAACAGGGCGCACAAGGTGCCGCTTCATATAAGCAGAACGGAGGCTGGGCTGTTTCACTCAAGGCGCTCTTGTTCAGAGGTGGAGAACAAGAGAGCGAGCGAGAGGGAAAGAGAGAGTGAGAATCATGCTATGAGCTGAACGGATGTATAAAAATAAGTGAAGTGTGATTTTCGGTTGATAAACATTTGACATTCTGCAGCAAGCCGCGAGAAAGTACAAGGCACAAACGGAGCGTCACGGGCTTGGTTTCACCGCGCGGTTTGTCCAGCCGTGCGGGTCAACGGATCTATTTCTTAATAACAACTTTTAAAGGATTTATTACAAATGACTGCGATGTGGAAAATACGAATTGTCTTTTGCACTTTGTCGGTGTTGTCTCTGTCATACGGAGGGGATATCAAAGCAAAAAGCTGCAGTGATGTTAGACAAGCATACACCGCCAAAGGGTTCAGTCTTGTCAATGTACCTCATCAAGAAATGTCAGGTAAGTCGCGAAAACACGCCTGTACAATATCCAATACGTGTTGACTTTCTGTCTCTTATACAAGATAATTGGTGCATGCTGGTTCATTCCTGGCGTATACCCCTGCAGTTCAACAAGATTATTAACAGTAAACTCCACGGTTGCGTCAGTTCCAGAATAATCACCTGAATAAAAGAAGCTATCTCAGGAAATTTAAATAGATGTCATTCATATGCATGGGATGGTAACCAAAATGTATTTCCCCGTTAGGAGCTTAGCCTAATTTCATAAATCACGCATAGCTTCTTTGCCATCAACAGGTTGTGATGTACAGGTTAGCCTAACTTCTGTCAGGGTTGCACATGTTGAGAGGTGAAAGACCATTTGTCTATGATACGGTTAGATTAGAGATGTTAGTTGTCCAGAGGGCGATAAACAAGAAGTCATGTTATGATGCGCTATTATGTCAGAAATGTTTTTTTTTAATAACAATTAGTAAAAAATAATTAATATTATTGTTATTGTGACTTAAAGCAGATTGTACACATTCATTAAACTGCTGAATTGCAGAATATAGCCTATTTTGTGACATGTTTAGTGTAGAATTATTTCAAATTAAATATACTCGCAAAACACAGACCAACTTTAGTCTTGACTGGAGAATGACAATGCTGCACTTTTACCTTAATTCAGGAAGAATTTAATGCAATGTATGGAACAATTGAAAAATATGTCTTTCAATTTCAAAATAAGTAGTAAGAATTTTGATAAGCCTTAAGACCTGGTGCACTTTTCCTGGCGTTTTACGTAGCCAGTGGCGTTGAATCGTCGGAAGATAACAGCAATTTTGTTTACTATCGAGAGGCATAAATAAACATCTAAATAAACATAGAAGCAAATCTGCTTAAAATTTGTTGGTGACAAAAACACAGACGGGTAGCAATACTGTCCAGTATCTGTCTCCTTCCCAGACATTACGATCAGTTGTAATTCAACCAAGCGACTCCAGCACCGCGATTTGACGTTTAATTTGGAACATTTGGTGCTCATATTAAATTAACTTTTATTTTTTATACTCGTAATAATTGAGCAAACATAACCTTGTGTATAAGGCCAGTAGGGGTCTCTGTCTACACAGGTCGGGTTACAAACACTTATAGAACGGATTTTATGTTAACTCCGCAAGGCTAGGGTTTAGTTTTAATTCACGCTCTGCACTTTAGCAGGCCGTAGATAAATAAAACCCTTATCTGTTGTGTAGTAATCACATTTAGTTTTAAAGCAGTAAAGCTGCTTAACACGCCTCAGTAGAGAGAAGAGACAGTGGACTGTTCCATGAGGGGTGAAGAGAGGAGGAGAGGGGCGGGGAAGACTGAAGAGGGGAGAAAAGTGAAGAGTAGTGGAGTGAAGAGAGATGTAGAAGAAAGGTATGGGGAATAGGGGAGAGGAGAGAGATAAGACAGAAAGAGAGGAGACTGAACTTGAAGGGGCAATGCAGTGCTTGTGTTAATCCTTGCATGCAGCAGTTCGTGTTAATCCCTATGAACAGGGTGTTAGAAGAATCCAGTAGAGTTACAATGCAATTATACTGAATATCTCTGTATTATAGTACAGCTATACTGGAAATCACAATGATAAGATAGCAGCTCTAAATCTATTGCCCTGGTCTGATGTGAATGATACAGTGGGCCAGTCTGACTGAGTTAATCAAGAGATGTAATCCATGTTCTAACTGATTTAAATTGGCGATATACAAGAAATCGTTGAGTTTAACAGGAGATACTACAACATGTTTTCAGTTAAACAGGAGATAAACCTGACCAGGTTCTAACTGATTTAAACAGGCGATGTAGTAGACCATGTTATCTTTTCAAATCGGTTAGAAATCGGCCATGTGCTGAGTTTAACTGGAGATATAGTCCATGTTCTGAGTTACAAAGGAGATATACAAGACCATGACGATGTTCTAACTGAGATTAACAGTTAGTCCATGTTCTGAGTTAAATAGTTGAAATTGGCCATGTTCTAAGTTTAACAGGAGTTATAGAACTTGTTCTAATAGAGTTAAACAGGTGACACAAACCATGGCTTAAAAACTGAGTTTAAAGGCAATACATTGAAATAGTTTCCTTATGATAATTCAACTTTTCTAATGTTTGTTGGACAGGTTATAGTGGTGAGGCTTGGTAAAAATTCAGGATGAGGTCATTTTAAAGGAGTTATAAGACCAACACTGTGAAGCTGTGTGTATTTGTGTGTGTCTGGTAAAGCGTCATCATATTTTTTTGTGTTGCTCATTACAGATTGCAGAATTTATGATTGCTTTACCGTGAATGCACACTGCTGATGCTGGGAACACAGACTCCAGTCATGCTGTCATGCTGATCTTCTGCAATTGAGTTGATAGAGATGCGTAAATGATGGTTCGAGCTTTTGAAATCAAAGCCAATATATTACTGACGCAGATGATGTGTAGTACACCAGCTTTCTGATTGTCTTTGTTGTATTGACAAAGTTGTTGGTGACATGAAGTTAGCCCAGTTGTAGAGAGTCTGAGAAGTGATCAGGGCTTGTCATGCATGTCAAATGCACTGAACCCACCTTGACCAGGGGGCACCATGCTATTATTCTATCCACCTGCCTACTTTTAGTCACTATGGACTGTTATATTTGATGTTATATATACCTATCTATGTACATATATACTGTATATACACTGATCAGCCACAACATTATGACCTGTGACAGGCGAAGTGAATTACACTCGCAATCTCATTATTATGGCACTTGTCAGTGGGTAGGATATATTAGGCAGCAAGTTAACATTTTGTCCTTAAGGTTAATTTGTTAGAAGCAGGAAAAATGGGCAAGAGTAAGGATTTGAGCGACTTTAATAAGGGCCATATTGTGATGGCTATGTTGTTCCCCGGTCTGCAGTGGTCAGGACCTATCAAAAGTGGTCCAACGAAGGAAAAAACGAGAACTGGCGACAGGGTCATGTATGGCCAAGGCTCATTGATGTATGTGGGGAGCGAAGGCTGGCCCTTGTGGACCAATCCAACAGACAAGCTTCCGTAGCTTAAATCAATTAAAAAGTTAATGCTGGTTCTGATAGATAGGCAGTGGCGGTTTCTCTAGGAGGCCAAAGGAAGCCTGGCCTCCTCATGAAATGTAAAAATATAATTTAAAATATAAAATAAATTAACCATAGAAATTGTAAATGTACTATTGTGTTTTTGTTACTGATTTAACAATTTCCCTTATCTAAACATTCCATTATAATTTGCCACTGCATGGGGGGTGCAGTCCTGTCTGTGCTGTCTAGTGGGCAGTAATGCAGTTAAATACTAGAAACGCTCAGAGACCAGCTTTTCCTGGCCTCCTTTAGAGAATTTTTTTTTTTCAGCCAATCAGATTGAGGCTAGATTTGACCGAGCTCGACATTGAATGGTCAGTTCATCATAAAGAAAAAAACGAGGGAAGCCAAGTTAAACATGGCTTCTCACCAATCACATGCCTCAGACACACGAGTCAGCTATCACTCTGGAGTCAGCTATATAGACAGTCAGCTAGCAGCTCTGGCAACAAGGGGAACTTTGTGGAGCTAGCTAGTGCAAGCTTTCGTTGAGTTTGGTAATGCCAAATTAGAGCACCTAGCATCAGCTACTACATTTACGTCAAAGACAATTCAGAATGACATAATTTCAGCATTTGATTAGTCTATTAATCATTATATTCTTTGACTTAAGGAGTTCGTTTCAACAGTCATTTTGTTATCATAAGGCAACATTGGCGCCGATAACGTGCATGCTCCGGAGCTGGAGCACCCACAGAAAATACTGAGCAACCATGTCATGTGGCAGACTGCCAGTAGGCTACATTCATTTGAAATTACACATTGCAGTTGTTGCTAGGTGGAATGGTGGCATTGGTTCTTAATTTCCCATGAAGCTGATCGTGATTACGTGTCAGTTCAACTTTTCATCTCCAATCCCATCTGCATTTGTGAGAAGTGGTGCTGTCCTGAGTTGAAAGATAGCCTACTTCACAACTTTATTATCAAGTTAATAGGCGTTTTTGCAAATGTCGGCCGCTTTCCATTTCCTAAGGTTCTGATTTCTGAAATGCAAACATTTTTTTGACTTTATATTTTTAAGGGCGTGCACGCCCTTGAGCACCCATGGAGGAAAACATAAATTGGCACCTATGTAAGGCAATATGATCTCCATACTAAGCTCACTGGCTTCCACACACTGCCACTGTAGAAAGGTGTCAGTGCATCACATTTTGTTGCATATGGGGCTGCGCAGCCGAAGACCAATCAGGGTGGCCAATGCTGACCCTGTCCACTGCCGTCTTCAATGGGCATGTGAGCATCAGAACTGGACCATAGAGCAAGGTGGCCTGGTCTGATGAATGTCATTCTTTTACTGCACTTCAAACAAAACATCGATGCGGATATTGTATATCATTTGTGGGCGTCGTAAAATTGGGGAGACTCCTGGGACATCCCTGGGATGATCTCTTGTCATTCGCTGGTTTGAATCAGACTATTATTTTCTACTAGCTGTAGACCTCTACAGCTTTAGATTAGATTTAACCTCTAATCAATATACACATATGACAATGAATAGAAATATAACAAAGTCTGTAACCGAGAAATATTCGTCTCACTTAAAGGACAACTCCGGCACAAAATGAAACCTAGGTACAGAGTTGACCGTTCTCCGGGATATGTTTTCATGCTAATAGAATGTGCCCAGTTTTAGTGCGACCTGATAATGACCTTATAACGCTAGTTGTGTGGGTATGGATGAACTTAAAATACAGTAAATCGCTATTATAGACCACTAACAAGGCTCAAAAAAGCACCACACTTCCACGGTAGCATAATGAGGGCCCCTTCATGCAAACCGAAGCATTGAGATCCAGAGGTGGAAAGTAACTAATTACAATTACTCACGTTACTGTAATTGAGTAGTTTATTTCTGTACTTGTACTTTTTGAAGTCGTTTTTTTATCTGTAATTTTACTTTTACTTAAGTATGTTTAGTTTAAAGTATTGTACTTTGAAAATGTAACAATCTTATCCGTTACTGAGTAAAAAAATGTGCAAGGATAAACTTGCGAACACTATGGCTTTATGTTCAAGAGAACATCAGCTTTATCATGCAGTGTAATCTGTAGAAAAATGCTTTAATAAGTTACCGCTAATGCAAACTGAACATTTCCTGCTGCTTCAGCTTCACATTAAAAGCACTGGTGAAACACAAGTTGAAGTAGTCACAGACCGATTAGCGTTGACCGCTGTCATTCAACAGAAATGCATATACACAACAAGATAACCGTCGTAGTCTAATAATAATAATGAAGTGCAAACATTCTCAAAACTTCTAATTTTAACATAAAAGGTCTCTAACGTTGTTTTGCGCCATTGCTTTGGCTAAGTATCTGTCAAACAAAATAAAATCGAAAGCATTATATGGCTTTTGCCTCAAATGGCAAAAGACTGCGATTTAATATAACAAGTATCTGTCAAACAAACAGGCCTATAATAAGTATAAATAAGATATTAAATCAATATAAATGTTATTTTTGGAGGTTAAAAAAGTAACTAAGTAACTTAACTACTTTTTACTTTTACTTGAGTAGATCTTTGTACAAGTAATTTTACTTGTACTTAAGTAAAAGTTACACAAAGTAACAGTACTTTTACTTAAGTAGAATATTTTTGTACTCCTTCTACCTCTGTTGAGATCTTTGTAAGTGTACAGACAGTTTATTAGAAATATAGTTTAAAGACATAACCGTTGGTGTATACAGCCAGGCGCCATCTTCGGAAAACAGACTCGACCAGTCAAACCACAAACACTCTGCTATGTGAGCTGAACTGTAAACAAATTGTGTTTGATTTTAGTTTGCATTACCAGCTGTAAGTCTTGCTCATTGATCTGCATGAATGACCGCAAAACCTCTTGCCATGGAAGATTCCAAGTCACAGTTCAGCTCATGTAGCACAGCGTTTGTGGTTCGACTGGTCGAGTCTGTTTTCCGCCCATCAATATACTAAAAGCTGACAATTTGTTCCTCACAAAGTTTTCAGCTTGTTGTTACAAGGAAAAAGTGTCTTTCCAGATTAGGGGTTACTTAGGTTTAGGTTAAAATGTACAATTGGGTGGCCTTGGTTGGTGCAGCAGCCTGAGCTGTCCTCTGGGACACATACAGTACACTCTATCGTGGGTTCTGGCCTACATATAAAGCAGGTTTGATTTCTTTAAGACTACAAGGGAAGCTTGGCTTCCACTAAAATGTTAAAAATTGTATGGTCAAATATTGTGTTAACATTTTATTGACAAAAGATCTGTTTGAACACGTTCATTTCGATGACGTGTTAGTTCAGAATCAGGTACATAACTCGATTTCCTTCTCATACATTCCAGTAGCATCACAGTGCATTTTCCTGTTGAAGCTTGGCGTCCATGGACTTCAATGTGGCAATTTTGAACATTTTTTTTCTGTGATTCGAAACTAGATGGATAAATGCTGTGATTATGTCCCGCCCACGGACGCTCAGCGTCTCTAGGGGTGAATAGAGTGGGCTGGCCTGGACTTCGGGGTTCTGCGTGATGATTGACGGGTCTGTCAAAAGACTACATCTCTTTTTGATTGACAGCAATTTTTTACTATAAAAAGTTGCCGAAGCTATTCGAGCTCAGTCCCATCATGTAATTTGCAAGTGTAGTCGAAAGACAAACTGCTGCAACATATTTCTTGGTATTTGCTTGGTGGAATTGCTAGACATTTTTCATCATACATTTCATACAATTATACACCACATTCCTTTCAGTTTAACCTATTTCCCACATTCCCAATGAGGTCTGAACTTCAAGTCTTGTATTCAGATCAGGACTTGCAGGGTAATATGGGAAAGCTGTGTGATTACTTGGTGTTCCTTAAAAACATGGAGTTGGAGAGTACAGTGCCTCAGCTTTACAAACTATTTTAATTAGTGGCAATTGGAGCTACATCTGCAGGTGTAGAAAGGTGTAGAAAGGAGCTTCTCCTGTTGAAGCGGCTCAAGTCTTACACCTGGGCCATAATGCAATGGGTCAAGGCCATTGAAAAGGAACGTAGGGCAGAATTTTTATATCAATAAATGGACAATTTTTATAATGAAGGCCGAAAAAAGCTTTACCTCTTTGAAAGACCAGCAGCCGCCACTGATACACTTTAATGTGGATTCTGGCCACAGGATGAGCATCCAGTTTGGCAAATTGACGCAAATGAGGAAGTGCCTTAAACCTGCATTTGTCTGGTTGCAAAAGAGCTTGGTTTCTGTAGTAGACTATGAGAATGAGAGACACGTCTCACTTGATTTATTACTTCAGTAAACATTTTCATATTCAGTGTATGGTCTCAGTCGCTAGATTTAAGCCTTCTGCAATATATAATGATGTAAAAAATTTTTAAAATGGTCTCGTTGACTTTAAAGTTGGCGATAAAGCAAAGGGGCGTTTAGGGTGTGGCTATGGCGTTCGGTTGTACGACACTCAAAGGAGTTGGGAGTTCCGTTTTTCCGGTAAGTAACGCTACACTTTTTTACATTTTGTTTTAATACTGTTGTTTGCTAGCATCCCAATTAATATCAGTTAGCTAGCTAGATGTCTCCTCTTTCTTGTCTGAAATCATCACATCCGCAACCAAGATGTCTGTGCCCGTAATGGCAAATTCGATGACCCAAATCAGATCTTCACAAACCAATGGGTGATGTCACACATGCTACATGTACATCCAGTGATATATACAATCTATGATTCAGGCCCAGCAATTTTTCAACAAAAACTCTTGTCAAAAACTAGTTTATAGCTACAGTATATGTGTTACATACATTATAAATCCCCCCTTATTTATTATACTGTATCATCAAATTAGCCTAAAGTATGTCAACATTGGGTAGTGGCACCAAACAAGTAATGGTTTAACCTGTTAAGGATCCAGCCCTGAAGTAAGAAGATACAGTCATATGCAAAGGTTTAGGCAACCCATACATTTTCCAAGATTTTCATTTATTAATAATTGGGTGTTTGGATCAGCAATTTCATTTTGATCTATCAAATAACTGAAGGACACAGTAATAATTCTGTAGTGAAATGAGGTTCATTGTATTAACAGAAAATGTGCAATATGCATTAAAACAAAATTAGACGGGTGAGTAGAACACAGGGTTATAATGTAAAACCTCAGTTCAAACTGGAGTTCAAAGTGGGTTTTTTCAGAGTCTTAGTCTGTTACATTACCGATGAGCTAATGAGATGATGCTGAGCTAATTCCAATTATAATACTATGCCACTTCACAAACATTAATACCCATCTGATTCATAAATCTGGTGTGATTGAGCAATGCAGTTGTATCGAAGTGCTTAACATAAGTGAGTTGATTCCCAGTGTGACAGTCTAAAACATTTGCCCGGCAGTTGTGTTACCGTGTTGCAGGTAAAGCTACCTTGGACAAATTTTCTTTAATTCATTACTTATCTTGAATCTGATAGCAGCGTACCAGACAGATATGACTTTTACTGACCTAATGAACTCTACTTTTGCTGGAGCAATGCTGCAGTCTGCAGTCAGTACAAGGGAAGTGACTTGTTTTTGCCAATATCAGGGTGACAGCTAAAGCAGTATCCATTATTGCAATTGTCACTGAAAACTGTACCCCTGTTAAAAAAAATCCTTGAGGATTGTCTAATGTGATTTCTACATGGTAAGTAGTTATAGAATGAGAAGCATAGGAACCAGGCCTTTATTTTTCTTCGGGGGGTATTTCTATTGACAGAAAACTAGGAAGCATAGGCTAGGGAGACCAGCATGTAGGGGTGAGACACTGACAGCGGCTGAGCAGGGACTCAAACCCCAGTCGCAGCGGACACGTGTGATCAGAGTCAGGAGCTTATACTGCTACACTGAACTCTGACCCGCCTGTTTAGATATCTACTTTTTTATAGATTTCTATAGTTCTAAATCAGGATAGATGTTTCAGTAGAATGACTACCATGTTATTATCAACATGTTAAGAGTGGAAAACGAATACAGTGTTCTCCAAACTTACTGGCACCCCTGACTGGCAATGCACAAACAATACTGTAAAAAATATATATAAACAATACAATTATAGAGAAACTCAAAACACCAACATGTGAGAAATACTAGCCTATACTTTATTAATGTGTCAATGGAACCAACCAAAATAATTTATTGATTATATGAAAAATCAATGTCCTCCAAAACAATCAATCCCTTAAATGTAATTGAAATTAACATCTACCAAAATTAAACCAGGAAATAAATTCCACTTATTTAAATTAACCCAAATTTATAAGGATCTTTATTGAGCCAATACATCACTTCCGGTTCCACTAGGGTATAGAAATGAGGTAAGATGCATGCAATATCACTTTATCATCCAACACCATGAAGAAAACAGAAGAACTGGCATTTCAAAAGAAACATATTGTTGTAGTCCTTAATAAATCTGGTAATGGCTACAAGAAGATCCATAAACAACTGAATATAACACTAAGAACTGTCTGGGCAATTATTAACAAATGATAAAGATATGGAACAAAATCCCCAAGAATCACTGTGAAAGAATTTCAGGGATTGGTGGGATCTTGGTGTCACCAGGTTTAAAAAAAACCACCATCAGATGCCACCTACACAACCATGGCCTGTTTGGAAGGGTTGCCAGAAGAAAGTCCTTTCTGACCCTAAGACACAGATGCAAAAACTGCCAAAAATCATTTAAATGATGACTACAAGAAGGCGCTCTGGACAGATGAGACCGAAATTGAACATTTTGGTCAGATACAGCCTCTGCATGTTTGGTCTCGGAACAGATGCATACAAGGAGAGGCACCTCATACCCACGGTGAAATATGGTGGTGGGTCAGTGACGTTTTGGGGCTGTTTTATTTCCAGAGTTCCAAGAGCAATGGTCAAGATTGATGGCATAATGAATTCCACAAAGTATCTGGCACTTTTGGCCGACAATCTGGTTGCCTTTGCCAGAGGCAAAGACAATGACTCAAAACATACCTCAAGATCCACACAGAAATGGTTCTGTGACAACAAAATCAATGTTCTGCCATGGCCATCTCAGTCGCCAGACATCAATCCAATCAAAAACCTGTGGCCTGGGTTGAGGAGGGCAGTTGATAGATAAGTGCAAACCCAAAAATCTGAAGGATCTTGAAAGGATCTGCATAGAAGAATAGTTCAAAATCCCTCCAAATCTCTTTCTTAACCATACGAAGTCTATTGACGCTCTAGAGCGTCAAACGCGATTATCTCATGACCCATACATGCTAGGAACTAAATAATTAGATGCAAATAATGAGTGGTGGCTCATCTCTGTGGGTTACTCACAGCCGGAGATATCGCGCCTCAAAGCCGACGATGGTCTTTCTTTTTGACTAAAAATATCACAGACAGGAAGTAGGAAGTGAAAATGACAAAATAACAAATTTACAATGATGTAGGACATCATCCTGCATAAAACAACCATTTTTGGAGTTGGAATTTAGCTGGGTTTTAAAAACATATAGAAATCTAGTTAAAAATGACTGTAGCATTTTGATGTTGACTTGATTGTATGGCCACCAAATGTTGCACACTGGTCCAGGACCCCTGGGGTCTTGACAATAAGCAATAAAAACCCTTATTCATTAAGGATGCCAGGTGGACTAAACTGTGTGCCAGGTGGACTAAAGCCCCCCAATACCTTGGAGGGTTTTAAAGATGCCTTCTGCAATTTTAGGTGATATTTATGCCTATTTAGGCCTCTGTGTTCTACATAATGTGAATGTAGGTGCTGTTGGGCTAAAACAGGTCTCCGCTCGGTACTTATTTCTCTGAAGTGTCTGGGTTCATATTTTCTCTCTTGTTCTACTATGTCTAGAGGTTGGGCCCTCCCTTCTAAATCGTTAGACATCACTGTGTAGCTCTGGTTTGATTGAAGGCACTGTCAACTGTACCTTCTCCAGTTTAGCAAACTATATACTACACATTTTTTGGTAATTCCCTGCCTGAATCTCAGAATGGGAATGCCTGCAATAGAAACATGGTCGGGTTTCAAAATAACTATTGTAAGACGATGAGTCTACTTAGATTGTGCATATAATATAAACAATATACTACACATCTGGACTAAAATGGGGGTCCTAAAAAATAGTTTTGCAATTACAAAAATCATGGACTGTAGCTTTAACCTTGTCAAACATTATAGTAAGTGACTCTTAACATGCTGTTATCCTTGCCAGAGGAGGTTGCACGAAGAACTGAATAAGGAGTGACAATAATTATAAACCCTTGATTTTGGTGAAATTACTTTTGTGTTAAATAGATGTATGAGTTTGGTTGGTTCCATTGCAATATTAATAAAGTCCACATGTTTCTTTCAAATTTATATTGTTAAAGTTGTTACAATATTGTTTGTGCATTGCCACTCAGTGGTACCAGTAATTCTGGAGCTAAAACTAAATGATGCCAAAAACTCATAAATTTCTCAATTTTGAGGTTCCTAGGACTTCTCTAAAAAACAACAATGAGATGTATTTGAGTATAGATTGTTTTACACAGTGTTAGGGTGAATCCCATTTCTCTGTCTTACCCCTTCCCCTTAACCTTCGAAACCAAGTGGTAAGGGATAGGGTTGAAAACATACCCCTATGAAATGAGACACCACTTGGTTACAGTTACGCTATCATACATCGTCGCTAGCAGGCTGATACATCACCAGACGAGACAAGTGTTGCTCACAAACTTAAAGATATCAAAAGAAATCCGCTGCTAATGTAGTTTAATTAAAAGTGTAGACATGCATGGTGTCCATTCAAGGTTAGTCATTGAAATGCGGGAATGTTGTTCACATCAGCAATGTAACGAAACTAGCGATTTTTAAAAAGGTTTCAATTAAGAACATGGTTGCAAATATATATCCACAGGTCTGTGTAGAGCACAAAACAAGTCTGTCGTAATTTTTAAGTCATTAGACATTATTTAAGCCGAAAATACATTTGTTAGACTCTCTTGATGAGCTGGCTAGAATTGTGGCCGGTTGCGCAGTGTATTCTGGGTACCCCTTGGTTTCAAGTAAGCTCTCGAAAAAATGCTTAGTTTTAAGGGGTATGCACCCCTTCCCCTTAGCCCTACCCCTAGATCAAAATGAGAATTGGGATAGCCCTTACTCTCACATGAACGCGCAAAACTAAGGGGAAGGGGTAAGGGGAAGGGCTAAGACAGAGAAATGGGATTCACCCTTAGAGTAGACTTTGATTTAGAAGATGGTGTCAACCTAGGTAGCTTTTTAGAATCACACATCACATCTTAGGCAAACATTTGCATTTTATAATGTACAACAGTAGGTATTCAAAAGTGTACAATGTACATTTTAATCACAACAATCTGAAAATTGACATCCTGAAGTATGGTTGTGGTTAATGCAACAAAAGAAATATGCTGATTTGTTTTACCTATTCATCATGGAAACAAGTGATGTCCTTCAAAGATGTTCTATTGTGAGGTACCAATGCTGGTACCTACAGAACATTGCCAGTTCTGACACTTCTACAGGTACACCTTCTGTAGTTCTAGCAGGAGGAGGAGTTAGAATGTTAATAACCCCTCCCCTGTTTATTCATACACCCAGAGATTAACTGACTGAAACACTGATCTCTTGTCTGTGAATAGAACTCTTTCTGTCTCTAATACTCTCTGTGTCCTCATACTGTAGATTTGTCTTGGAATTCAATTAAATAACAAGGGAATTATTGCCATGGGAAACGTTTGTTTACATTGTCACAGGAAGTGGAAAATTAAATATAGTAAGAAAGCAAGAATTCAATAATGGCTAAATCTAAGTAAACATCAACCAAATGTGCAAGGCTGTAACCCTGTGCAAATGGTTATGAGAATGAATAATTCAAAATAAATACATTGAATACTCACTTCTTGTCAGTTGCTCTCTCTCTCTCTACACCCTGTCCCCTAACCACCAGGCAAATGAAACCAGGATGCTCTGTTCCTTTGCATAACTCACTACTGTACATCTCAGCACAGACACTTGGTTTCACTGCTAAGCATTGCTCAACAGGTTGGATATAAGATGCAAATGATTAGCATTTATTTTATCACCACAGCTAATCCACACAAAGAGACATTTGTATTACTCTGCACTTGGGGAATATGAAGGCAGCGGATAGACATGGCAAGCACATGGTGAGCGTGTGGGTGTGTGAGTGAAATGGAAATAATAACGGTTAATATAGATGTGTGTAAAACTGTCTGAATTACTGCAGAGTTCTTGCTGTTCATGGACTGGAGGAGTATCTTCAGAAACCTGGTCATTATTTGTGAGTTGTGGCCCAGAAACCTGTCCCCTGGGTTAGACCTGTCCCCTGGTGTAGACCTGTCCCCTGGTGTAGACCTGTCCCCTGGTGTAGACCTGTCCCCTGGTGTAGACCCTGTCCCCTGGTGTAGACCCTGTCCCCTGGTGTAGACCCTGTCCCCTGGTGTAGACCCTGTCCCCTGGTGTAGACCCTGTCCCCTGGTGTAGACCTGTCCCCTGGTGTAGACTTGTCCCCTGGTGTAGACTTGTCCCCTGGTGTAGACCTGTCCCCTGGTGTAGACCTGTCCCCTGGTGTAGACCTGTCCCCTGGGGTAGACCTGTCCCCTGGTGTAGACCTTTCCCCTGGTGTACATCTTCATTATTAAGCAAAGTAGATGTATTTGATTGTGGGTTTCATACAGTGTTTATGGTTATACCTTCATTAGTTTTCACATTTAGAATATAAACAAGGATTAGCAAAGAACAGCTTTGTTGTATTAATAGCTATGCACGTCTCTCATAACTTGTCCTCTGTTTTCAACCATAACAACCATCCTGGTCTCGTTTCAAGAAGATTGTTGGATAACATCATACATAATGCTTCTAATGTATAACAAACTGCCATGTTGGTCTGCCTGTCTGCCTGTCTGTCTGCCTGTCTGCATGCATGCATGGATAGCTTTCATCAAGAACAACTTCCACTGGAAAGGGGAATCAATTAAAGAAAGACATTACCTTGGCTCATTTGAAAAAATGATTAACTACCCCTTTAAACCTGCAATATACAGTGCCTTGCGAAAGTATTCGGCCCACTTGAACTTTTCAACCTTTTGCAACATTTCAGTCTTCAGATATGAAACTGTAATTTTTTGTGTAGAACTAGAAGCAACAACAAGTGGGACACAATCATGAAGTGGAACGAAATTTATTGGATATTTCAAACTTTTTTAACAAATAAAGAACTGAAAAATTGGGTGTGCAAAATTATTCTAATACTTTGTAGCGCCACCTTTTGCTGCGATTACAGCTGTAAGTCACTTGGGGTACGTCTCTATCAGTTTTGCAGACTCCATCATTCTTCCAGAATGGTCCTGTATTCGGCTCCATCCATCTTTCCATCAATTTTAGCCATCTTCCCTGTTCCTGCTGATAGAGGTCGACCGATTATTATTTTTCTAAGGCCGATACGATTAACGATTTATGGAAACCAAAAAAGCCGATACCGATTATTCGGCCGAGTATTGGTTTTTAGTTTAACCGTTATTCTAGGCAAGTTGACTAAGAACACTTTCTCATTTGCAGCAACGACCTGGGGTAAGGGAGGGAGAGGAGGGGGAGAGGGGAATGAATGAGCCAATTGAGAGATAGGGATGATTAGGTTGCCATGATGGTCAGATTGGAAATGTGTCCATGACACCGGGGTTAACACCCCTACTCTTATGAACAGTGCCATGAGATATTTAGTGACCACAGAGAGTCA
>JACXGM010016200.1:0-20947 GCA_016801145.1 Umbra pygmaea
ATCTGGTACCGGGTGTCACGCCCTTTTGACCCAAGCGAGCGGCAAAGCCCACCTTATCCCCAAAATGCCCCACTCTTTTCGGAATTGGGGTTGTACAAAAATCCTACAGTCCTTCCCTGAAGCAATGATATGCTGGCTTATTGGGACTGGTCTGGACTAGATGTGAGCTGCAGAGAATTTGAAATACTGTAGAGAATAGAGATATAGAGAAACGGAGAGGAGGGAGGGTGTGACAAATTTCCACTCCAGCTGAGCTTGTTACCTGGGTAAGCAGGGTATAATCAGGACATCTAAAACACCCAAACAAACAAACACACACACTTCAATGCTTATTCAACACCAGGAATTGATGTAGTGGTATACAGAGATAGAGCCATGTTGAAAGAAACAAGGGAAACCAAGGAGGTAGGGAAGAGGTAATGTCACAGCATTTTAGGTGTGTGTGTGAAGACAGAGGGTGAAAAGGCAGACCCTGGGCTGCATTTTTGACTGGTGAAAGCCAGGTTTTAATTTGAGAGGTTTGAGTGCCAGAGGCCCCTCAGGGGCCCTAAACATCACATCACATTACAGCCCAGATAAAACAAAGCACCAGCACCCAAACGGCCATCCAAGCCACGAAGTAAAGATAACCCTGCCAGCACACATCACCATCATCATCAGTCAGCCCACTACTGCCGTAAACAGCCTCATCCTCCAACAGCATTGAACTTAATTGACAGGATAAGTGACACACTCTATTTTTTTCTTTAATAGTAAGGGTTGAGAGCTTGTTTAAAGATTCTTTTCACAGTCAGAGATTTAATTTAGTATTTTTGTCTACTATTACTATTCCCCCTAATGCAGGGCAAAGATTTGCAAATCTTGCAATTGGGTTTAGTATTTGGTTGTATATTCAACTCCTATTGCAAATCAGGTTTATTGTAAAAATTTAGAGACTTTCAGCTGTTTGCAATGAACAAATCAAACAAAAGTTATTGAAATAGCTCAACATATTGAATGCATCAAGTGGTTTCCCCAAACCTGATGCACAACTAATCAAGGGCTTCATTAGTTGCACCAGGTGTGCTTGACCTGGAACACATAAAATAACTGAACTTGCTAGGGGTTGGACTGCGTGTGATAAACATTGCTAAGTCAGAAGAATGGTCTAAAACGTTAAGAGATCATCGCCCTTCCCAACTAGGATACAGGATACGGTTACACTTTATTTGGAGAGTCTGACATTCCATCTGTATGTGCTCTACAGATAGTTTGTTGATGGTATGACTATCAACAAACTATCAACAAACCATCACTTGATAAGCAACTAATTGTGTATTTTACGGGTAGGGGTAAGTTTAGAATATGTTTTAGGGTAATGGTTAAGGTTAGGTTTAACATAAGGGGAATGGTTAAGGTTAGGATTAGGGTTAGGGTTAGTAGATAGTTTGTTAAAATGTTGTTGACAGTATGCTGATAATATGTAGAGCATCTAGAGATGGACTCTCAAAATAAAGTGTTACCCAGGATACAAAAAGATAGCAAAGGCACTTAATGTTCCCAGAGACACCATGGGAAGCATAGTTTGCAAGTTAAAAGAGAAGGGAACGATTGTTACACTACCTGGACCGGGCAGAAAAGAAGCTATCAACTGCTGCAACCAGATTTCTGAGATGGCAGGTGTTGAAAATCTCTAGAGTGACTACAAAAGACCTGCAGCACGACTTGGTAGCAACAGGCACTGAGGTTTCAGTGATTATAGTAAGGCACGTACTAGGTGCAGAAAGTTTCCATGCCAGAACTTCAAGACATACACCACCACTGACCCAAAAGCTCAAGAATAGTCAGCTCCAATATTCTCAAAATCAAGCCACATAGAAGCCACAGAGGTTTGGGGATTCTGTTCGGTGGAGCAATTAAACAAAACTGGAATTTTTCGACCCACAGTCAAGTATGTTGGTGGCTGATGATGCTCTGGGGCTGCTTTGCATCCTCTGGCAAATCCTGACTTGATTCCCTTACAAAATGTCTGGTAGGATTTGATGAAGGTGGTTGCACTATGCAAACCCAAGAATATTGCTGAACTGGAGGCCATTGCTTATGAGGAATGGGCTAAGATTCCGCAGGAATGCTGCCAGAGGCTGGTGTCTGGCTATGCACCTTGTTTGCAGCAAATGGGTGCTCTACTAACTACAAAAGATGCTTGCCATGAAGGGGTTGAATCATTTTAAGATCGGAGAAGTAATTATCAGTTGCATTTGGGGAAACCAGTTGATGCATTAATTGTGTTGAGGTATTTCAATAGCAGCCAATTACACAGAGGTACTCTTTGCAGCATGAGATGGTGCATTATCATGCATGAAGATGATTTTGCTACAGAAGGCACAGTTCTTCTTTTTGTCAGAAACTCTATATACTTTGCAGAGGTCATTTTCACATCTTCAGGGACCCTAAAGGGGCCTACCAGCTCTCTCCCCATGATTCCGGCCCAAAACATGACCCCGCCACTTCCTTGCTGATGTCGCAGCCTCATTGGGACATGGTGGCCATCCACCAACCATCCACTACTCCATCCATCTGGACCATCCAGGGTTGTATGGCACACTCATCAGTAAACAAGACTGTTTGAGAATTTCATGCATGTATTTCTAGGCCCACTGCAACCGTTTGCCTCCAGATGCACCAACAGCTTTAAATACCTGTTTGCTGCTTTGTAATGGCATTTTTTGCAGCTGCTCTCTTAATCCGATGATTTGTCTGGCAGTAACCTTCCTCATTATGTCTTTATCTGCACAAACCCATCTGTGCTCTGAATCAGCCACAAATCTCTTCACAGTACGATGATCAGACTTAAATTTTCATGAAAAATTGAATGTTTTCATACCTTGTTTAAGGCATTGCACTATTTGACGCTTTTCCGCAGCAGAGAGATCCTTTTTCTTTCCCATATTGCTTGAAACCTGTAGTCTGCTTAATAATGTGGAACATCTTAAGGAGTTTTCCTTTATTTGGGCTCATATGGCAAACTAATTATCACAGGTGTCTGAGATTGATTTCAGTAATCCAAAGAGCCCAGAGACACAATACCATCCATGAGTTTGAATGAAAAACAAAAAATGTAATGTTCATGACACTTAATTTCAATTTCCATAATAATTTGGAACATGGTGTACATATAAAATATTATTTTAATATGTATATTTTGAAAGTATACTTCAAATATACATTCATGTGTTTATGGTTAAACATAAGTGTACTAGAAATACAATTGAAACATATTTTTCTTTTGACTTGGGAGGTCTATACCTACGCCATCTTTAGTTTTAATTTGTTTTAATTATGCCTTCTAGGGAACTTTTGTAGTAAATCTGATTTATTGTCCTAATTACAAATGTTTTCAATGACCATATTCACTGAAATTCTTCTCTACAAAATCTAGAATCGGCAAATTAGAATTTTTCAGGGGGTCTGCGTGGCAGAGTGGGCTAAGTCACTGCATTGCAGGACAGTCTACGTCATGATAGTCAGTGGTTCAAGCCTGACTATGGGTTCTCTGATATTCCCTGGACCTCCAAAATGAGGCAGCGCAAATTGGCGTAGTGTTGCGTGGGACAATCACGGAAGTATAGTTGGTGAGCGTAATCATCCTGTACACTTATTGTGTTGGATAAGCAGTGTGAAAAAAATCTGTGGCTTGGCGACATGTGGTTGGATGAACCACATGTGCGCACCTTGCCATCCTGCATCTGTCCAAGCAGCTGCGGAGCTGCCAACAAGGCAGGGTCAGTGGGAGTTGGGAAGGGAGAAAAATTGGGGGGAAAAAATCACAAAAAAAGATATGATTTTGCGCTCTAAAAAAGTATTGGTCTGTTCATGAAATACCAAAACTTCTAGGATTAATAGCAAATGTAGACCCCACCCCCCAGCTACCCTTTCCTGTTAAATGGTCATAACTAGAAGCCACCAGTGATATTTGCAACATTGGTAATGTCTTGAATGTACATTTCATAGTACATTTAATTCCCCTTTGGTGATTTCCAACCAATCTAATACATTTGACCAGTAGTGTGTGTGTGTGGTAGTTAGCTGCTCAATTGCAAGACCAGAGATTCAATACTTCTTAAGGCTGGAACCAAGGGTCCCGCAGAATGTGATGCAATTGTGGCAAGTAATTTCATTATTTTTTGTGGGTTCGTTTTTTAATATAGTTGTATTATGTACCATGCTCCAGTGACAACATATTACTTTTATTGTTCCTGTGAGCTCAATCAAAGTAGAAGGCCATACATTTTGTTCCATATGATGCATCAGGAATTTGGTCTTGAATTCCTGGATGAGTTGGCAGAATGTTGACAACCAAAATGGAACTGGACGTTCTTCAGGAGACACATCATGCCATCAACTGTCCCTGACTCTCTGGTAGTGGCTTTGATGAAGCTACGGGCATTGGAAGGAAGTATAAAGAGAACCGATTCAGACACCAACTGTTCCATGTGTAATGTCTGCTCAAGAGAATGTAGTTCAATAGGAGAATAAATTGTGTGTGTAATTGTTTTTATGTCCGGTCTATTCCTTTGTGATGACAATAGGTCTCCCCTCTGTATTACATCACTGTTTCTGTCCATAGTCTCCAGGTTTTTTAAGTAGACCCCCATTGTTCCTATCCCCCCCAAAAAAGTATCTGCCTATATTACTACCGCCCTGTAGCATTTACATCCCTTATCATGAAGTGCTTCTACCTAGTAGTCAAACCGCAGATCACATTCTACACTTCGACCTGTGTCTATTGACCCTGGAGTTTTATTCGGGCAGACCAATGGGGGTTTGAATGGGAAATACCACCTCTTTCACACTGACTCTGCTCCACGCATACTCCCCACTCATGCCACAAATGTGTCGGGATACATCTCAAACAGCCTCCAGCTCAACGTTACAATAACAGAGCTGAATGTGGATGAAAAGAAGGAAAAGGGTGGAGCCCATGCCCACTATCCAGATCAACAGGACTGCAGTGGATGGTCAGCAGCATCTGGTTCCATGGGGTCAAAATCAGTGATGACTAGGGATGCAACCATTATAGATTTTGATGGTACGATTATAGTCTAAGGAATAATCAAGTTTCACGATTATTATGCATTTAATTTATTTTTCAACACTAGGTATGTATAAAATCATAAGCAATCTTTAATTAGAGGTTTTATTGTACAACATTTCTTTGATCACTTTTGTTTTTAACAGTTGCTGCCTTTCAAAACAGAAATCATACAGTTACCAAACAATACAGTGCAAAATGAATAAAAATGAACAAAATGTGTATATCTCTTTGGACTCTTGTTTCTACATTTTCTTTGGACCTGAGTAGAGAACTTGTGAAACATGGATGAAAATGTATCTAGTTGGCTTTTGACTTAACAGGTGCTGACTAAAATAAATAAACATTGAAAACAAATAACAGTGAAAAGAATTAAAAACGAAATATCTATTTGGAATTAAATAGGCCTATATGCTACAATACATAGCCATACATTTACCTGATTGAAAAGCTTAAAGAGCAATACCATGATTGAGAACATAAGGTCAAATTGCAGGCACAAATTATTATTATTATTAATACTATATATTAACTTGTCCATTCTGACAAGTGTACACTGTGAGCCTGAATTTCAAATGTAATTAACAATTCAATTACAATGTCAAATTATTTAAATTTGATTGCATTACTATCAAAATGTATATTATACAAATATTTGTATTAGAACATACTTATACTTACATTTGATAGTAATGCAATGTGTGAATAATTTTAAATTTTAAATGGATAAAAAATGTTAAGTTTCAGTCATGACCACACTTCTTTATCTCGAAGGAGGAGCCCCAGGTTCCAGATGTATATTCCTCATTGTTTTTCTCCAATTGGAATTGTACTTTTGATGGATTATCTAGATTGTATGATAGCAGAGCAGACAGTTGCTGCAGTCAACATTTCCACATTTTCGTTTAGGGCCAAAGTATCACTATGTGGAAAATTACCATCAGCTTGTGAGGACATTTGGTCCACTGTCTGATGTATGGACATTGCGTTTTGAGGAGAAGCATAATATCTTTAAAAAGGCAGTTTGCAATGCTCAAAATGTCAAATATTTTGCCATGACTCTTACTACCAACCACCAGCAGTCAGTTACCATCTTGACTGTAGCTCATTTTTTTAGACCATCGGTTAAGATGACAAAGGTTACCCCAGCTTTGCTTGCCTCTTTCCCTTTGAATGTTCAGAGTAATTTCTCAAAACATTACAAAGCCAGTGTCAGTTCTTGATGCGTCATCTGTCTGTTTAGATGGAATCAAGTATCATCCAGGCATGATAATCTCTACTGGCTCATGCTTAGGTCTCCCTGAATTCGCCCAGAAATTCTGTTTGTCTGCCACAAAATGACAGCATGGTTCTGTGAGCATTTGAGATCTTACCAACTTTTCTGTTGTGATGTCCCCTTTATGTGTGTGTTTCAGATGTCGGGGTTAAATGATATACTCCCATTATCAGCATACAGGGTACAAGACAAACTTATGGTAACACTGAGATTATATGTTATTAGCTAAATACCTGTCTATCATTTTTTCCCAGATGGCTGTGCAACAGAAATTAACCATGAGAGGTACCGTTTCTGAGGGAGTTATAAGGAAGATGATGACACCACACGCTGACACACTTGAAGATTTGATTAATTGGCTCAAAGGCACTCTCCAAGTAAACTACAGCTTTGTCTTACAATACCAAGATCCAGAATTTAACAATGAACTAAATAACCTTACAGATTTATCTAAGCTCCCAGAGAAGCCAACCATCCAAACCATCCATGTGGTTGAGCTTATCCCAATCACTCCACAAAGGGACTCATGTAGTGACACACTCAGCCAGGCAGACACTGAGATTCTGTCCAACTCATCTCTGGATGGAAGTTTTCATCAGCCGCAGGTATTTGACATTTCCAAATTTTCTGTTGATGTTCAGTATAGACTCCATCAAGGCAAACTGTTGTACCTGAAGTATGCATCCAATCTCAAAGTGGCAAAAGAGCTGAAACACATTATCCTTGAGAAACTGGCTGAGACTATGTGTGCATTTGAAGCATATCCAACAAAGCTTCCATTTTGAAGAAGTTGCAAAAGCCTTAGTATAAACACACACATGTCTTAACGAATCAGGGACATCTTCTGGCTATTGTGGATGGAAGAACGTCTAAAGTTCAATATGGGTAATTATAGAACCAAAATGGGCCAGCTGGGTTGATGTGATGTCATTGTCAACAGTGGTAAACGTAGAAGGCACACAACAAATGGCAACCCAACAAAGACATTAAGAAGCCAAGGAAAGGGGACATACATTTCCTACCTGACTATCCAGAACAGATGGATGCCCACAACCTGGAAAGATCTCGTCAAGTTCTGGTTAATGAAATAATTAAGACAAAGCCAAATGTATCCCCTGTTAAGAATGAGATACACGTGACGTTTGCCCTTCAGAGAAAAGTAGTTGTCAAAGAAAAGCCTCCCATCAGCCAGATGGTACATCGACGGCCAACTCTTTTCAAAGAATGCCAGCTTTGTATGTTTAAGTACAAAAAAGGACTTCATGGCCATGTGTGTTCTAAATGTAATGTTGAATAACATTTTCGGTAAACAATTTTTCTATATGACCATGGTTAATGCTGTGTGACCGAATGTAGTGTTAAGGGGCCACAGATGGGGCCATTTGACCATGGGCTTATACATGGTTTGCTATGTTTCAGGTTTGTTAGGAGTTCAAAAGGGTGGTGAGGAAACATCTCAGAGAGAAAAATCTTTGATGCACTTGACCGTTTCTCTCCAAGCCTCTTTAGGAAGAAAAAAAGCATCACCGGCCAGCTATTGGCTGAGCATTTACATCAAACAAAGGTGTGTTGACTTGTCTACATCTCTCTCTGTTCCTCTCCTTTCCTGCCTCTCCTCATATTTTCTGTCATTTGCTTTCTTCTGTTCTCTAACCTTTCCTCTTTTCACACCTCTTTCCTCTCCATTCTTTAATCTGCTTTCTTCATCTCCTGTCCTCTCTGCTTTGTTCTCTTGTATTGTTTCATCTCCTCTTGTATCATTTTGCATCCTGTCTTTTTCTCTCCCCTCTCCTATTTCTTTCATGTCATCTTCTGTTGTACTCTTCAGCCCTGGACATTTGCAATAGTTAAAATACTGGAAAAGGTCTTCAATGTATTTGTACTGATTTTATACTATTTATTAAATTATTAGTCTACATTGTTCTCTTTTTGTGCCTTCTACGTAGTTGTTGCAAGCCTTGTCAAAATATTTTCAATGTCCGGAATGATGTACTGTACCATTCATTATTCAGTGCATTGACAAACACTTGAACTTGATATACATGCAAGTATTCCTAACAAACTGTGTTGTACTCTACGTCCAATATCTTCCAGACCACCGAGCCTACAGACATCAGGTGCCTTATGCTGGATTCACACCATGCACGGCAAACTGGTTGCATTGCGGCGGAAGTCCATTAATTTCAAATAGGAATCAATGCGGCAGGTGTGTCGCAAGAGTTGAAATTATCCAACTTGTGTGGTGCTTTGCTGTACGGCACCAGAAACGGAAGTACCACCGAGGAAGAGCTAATATGTCGCTTTCACCTATGGGTTTATGGGATCGCAAGAAAAGCTTTGACAGCTCAAAAGATAGTATTGATTGACAATATGAAAACTAAACTGAAAAAGCTCCTGTCATTCGCCTCTCTTAAGGAGGACAGTTGTATGCAATGTTGCCCACCATCTTGTAGAGGCGGAAGATTGATTACAATGTTGATTGCATTGTACAAATGTGTCTGCATTACGATGCCGTACGTTGATTTTTTTGCTGTGCTTGGTGTGAATCCAGCATTAGTCTTCGGGGATAATATATAACTAGTCAAATGCATATTATGGACAAAATAATTGAAAATTGGTTATTCCTGTATTCAGTAAAAAACAATAATAATAATAATAATATATATATATATCCTCTTGACGCCTGAATTTATTTACAATTGTGTGTCTGTGTGTTTCTGGCTCCAAGCTGATGGTAAATTAAGTTGAGATTGTTAATTTGTCTATAACATATAGAATAGATATAAATTTAGGTATGTTGCAAATTGGCGGCAACAGGCATTTATGGTAAAATCACAAAATGGTAAAATTAAAACACATTTTCCCATCTCAGATGTGTAGATTTTATTCATGTCACAAAAGTGTTAGACCTGTGACACTCCAAGCGGTCCTACGAGAAACCAGCGCATGATTTATCCCCTGCACCTGTACCCCAAGTACATGATAAACCCTTTCAGCTTTGTTCAGCAGGTAATGCTGAACTTTGGTAGAAGTGAGCTGGCACCAAAAATCCAATGTAAAAGTGGGTTTTGAATTATTATTGTACTGCTCCAGATGTCAAATGCTTTGTTTTTAATATTAAACTTTTAGAACAACATGTTTGCTTGTGCTGTACTGTTTGCCATGTATATTTCAGTATTGGCACTGATTTCACAGTTTGATTCCATACTGCCCTACAAAGGCTAACTGCAGTAACTACGAAAAGAGTGAGACGTACAAAATACTACCCTAACTTAAATCAGCAGTCATGGTTTTTAAGCATAATTACTTCAGAGGCACAAGAGGATTTCATAAAGTCACATGTACAAATTCTGCAATATCACTTCTATACTTACAAATCATTTGGCTGGCCAGGTAAAATAACTTTTAAAGACATTTAAGTGTCATTTATTGCGTAGTTACTGTGGTTACCCTTTGTAGGGCAGCATAGTTCAGCAGACCAGAGTTCATAGAGTAACCTCTGAGCAATAATGTTAATGTTTTAGCACCATAATAAATGCAGTTGTTAAAACAGCAGAGGCATGATGTTGCTAGAATTTTTCTATATTTTATTTGAGAACATATTGATTGAAATAAAAAAAATCTATATTTCTCTTTTGCTTTTGTTTTCTTAATCAAAATCTTCTAGTTTAACAAGTGAAATATTAATGTAACCAATTCTGCCTTTAGATACAAAGTGGAGTAATTGGGCAAATCATTTGACATTACAAATAATTAAGCATTTATCAGGGTTCAAGCACAAGACAATTTATTAAGAAAATGCTGTATATGGATTTCAAAGCTTTTTAGCAGTTATAGTGCCACCTATGGTCAGATCCAGGCAAAGCTGTTTAGTATGAGGAGATCTATCAATTGATATAAATGATGTGTGTGACACCACATGATTAGAGCCGTAAAGCCCATTAGCGCCAACTAGTGGCTGATATCTTTCATTTTTCTACAGATGTCTAGGGCCATTACTAAAACATGCCAATCGAGTTTTGTTCTAATCGGCCTCCGTTAACCTTGTCTAATAGGTGATCAAACTTCATTGGACGATGGCGGGCCAAGTTTTTTGAGATACGCCAATGTCCACATAAATATACATGGCACCTTTGGCCAAGACTCTCCATATAATTTTTAAGTCAATCGGACTAATAGCCCTTGTTTTTTTCATGTTATAGCGCCACCTAGTGGTAAATCGTCTTGAATTTTATACGGTGACCTCAGAATGAACTCCTACATATGCCTACCACGATTTGTGAAGATATCTAATTTACTTCTCAAGTTATAGCCATTTTAGAAACATAGGCTCCTCCCACAACTTTCGTTTTGCACCCCTTAGCAAACGTAGAATTGAAATTTCAACTTTTCAATAATTATTGATATTCAGACTCCAGAGAACGTTTCTGCACTAGTTTGGTTCCAATCGGGAAAAAAACCTAGGACTAGTTCGCAAAAGTAGATTTTTAACATTCACAAATATTTAATGAAAGGTTTGATTGACAGCAGTGGTCCTTGAAGCAAAGCTGTTCAGTATGAGGAGACCCTTATAGACATACATGGCACTTTGGGCCAAGACACAGACACCAATTTTCAAGTCAATTGGACTAACGGTCAGGTGGTCATATCCCTTATGTTTTTTCCATGTTGTAGCACCACCAATTGTTTAATCAGCATTTTTTTACTGTGACCTTAGATCGAACTAAACTCCTACATGAGTGTGGAGTTTGGTGAAGATCTCCTTTACTTCTTGAGTTATAGCCACTTTACTAAATAGGCTCCTCCCACAGACTCCATAAAACATTTCTGAACTGGTTTTATTCCGATTGAGCGAAAAACCTAGGATTAGTTTGCAAAAGTAGGTTTTTGACAAAATTAAAAACGGTAGAAAAATTTGCATACCGGAAATTAATTTGGAGGTGTGTTTTGTTTGTCAGGAGCTCAGCTTTCCGATGATATGACACACATGAGGCTACGACAAACGGTCTAGGAGTTTTGAGCGGTTTCACGCTTTTGGTTGCTGTAGCATCACCTATGGGCCGATCAAGGTCATACTTTCACAACCTTTCCTCGATTTTTGTACTACCATCTGGCCAAGTTACAAGCCTCTAGCACTTACGGTTTGGTCTTCATGATTCGTTTTACGGCAGAATAATAATAAAAATCCTAACAATTACTATAGGTTTCAACACTTCGTGATTAAACCCCCAATAAACCTAGAATTAAGTCCATGAAACTTTTAGATACTAAGTGAAATAATTGGGTAAAGCATTTGAAAATACAACATATTTTAAGTTCAATCAACTTGGTGTTTAGTGTACTGAACTTAAGCAATTCCAGCCCTTCAAGCATTTTTGATAAAAGTTTTTATTGCACATTACTTACATTTTTTATGGCAACTGGTTTCCTCAATGTTAAAGTAAATTCAACTTATCTGGGTTTACATTACATTCTCGCCATCCAATACTTTTTTGCTTCTCCCGGACAACCGTTAATATCGATCCCTGAGCAAAAATAAATAAATTTCCTGACACATAGGCGAAGGCTGTTTCACAAAATGTACATTGGTATTTGTCATTTTAACTTTATACTTGCTTAGTAAATGGAATGAACAGCCATGACACTGAGTATTCACAGCATAAACAGTGAAAAATCACAATTTTTGCTTTTCATTAAAGAAGAAACAAAATTGTTGTTTCTGTTTTTAAACATATTTATTAAGCAAACAAACTGTTGTGAAAATATTACAATTGCCTTTATAAGCATTATAATATTTCCATGTGCTCTGGCCTATCATCACACCAAAATTCTGTGGTTATCCAGCATCTATTCCTGGTGAACAATATGCTGGTGAGGGGATGCTTGTCCCCAGCCTCCCAGCACCAAAACACAACATACTGTATGCTGGTCACCAATAAATGCTGGTCTATGCTGTTTTTTCTAGCAGGGAACAGAAGTGTGTAATAGACCAAGTGTGCATTTCCTCAGAAATCATCTTAAATGCATAGTGATCATATGCATAGGATAAATAGGGAGAAATCCAACTGAACTTCAGTGTAATTACCGTTGTTTATAGCTATTCAAACATTTGTATGTTTGAACCATTATAGAGGCGCCTGCTGTCCTCGTTCGATTGACGAACACTATAGAGCGCAAATTTACTTTATATTTGTATGTAGTGTAGAACAGATACTGTGAATCTTTCTTTACCTGGTGTAACTTGGTTTTCCTTCCATCTGCAGGTTGTGCCTGCAATGTTTGTTTCATTGTCCTCACTGTACAACCTTCGTATATAGAAACATAATATAAATTGATTGAGAACAGAAACACTCTGTGTAGCCGAGACTTTACAGTTACAACACCGTGATGTTTCAAATCGTGGTTAATAGTGATTAATCACTGCATCACTAGTGATGACCTGAAATTTTCAGCAGTCAAGGAAATGACCAACTTCTACATGTGTACTATCCTGCACGTACTACTGTCCTATCCAGACTAGCTGTTTTGGTCCAGTCACTGCACTGGCCTTGACTGCAGGGTTCTACATATTTCATTGTTTACTTTTGTTTGTTTTATGTTGCTTGTGCATCACCATGTCTGATATTCCAGGTCTCTGGAACCTGTACAGAAAGATGCAGGAAAAAGTCCCAGCACATTGTAATGGACCCACGTCACCTGAGCCAGTAAACTGTTCACCGTGTTACCATCTGGTATGTACAGTACCATCTGGTCCACAACCAACAAGTCTCTGGATAGCTTCTTCTCCCAGGCCATAAGGCTGTTGAACTCCTGATCCAACACACTGCAAGGCTGCTTAACCCTTCAAAAATACACTTTCAAAATTATGGATAGAACACTATTTCAAACCATTTTGACAGTAATACATTGGCAGTGCAGGCAGGGGCGCTGTAAAGGGGGGGTAAACGATGACGATTCTCGGGGCCCATGACTAAGAGGGGGCCCAGAGAAGCCCTGTCTCAGCTGTGTTGGGGGCCCTGTCAAGATTCTTTTCATGGGGCCCAAAATCCTTAGCAGCGCCCCTGAGTGCAGGCCACCTGTCACGGGTTTAGGCATAGTGAAGAGAGAGGGAGACCAAGAAGGCAGTAGATGGTTTGTAGTAGGGCTGGGCGATATGGCTGAAAACTCTATCACGATATAAGTGTTTCATATCGGTCGATATCGATAATTATTGATCTGTTTTATGACCTATTTAGAATAAGAACCAGGAAAAAACATTAAATTTAAACATTTTTATTTTAAATTTAACCTTCCACTGATTATAATCCCCTCAGTTATAAAGACAGAAATGTCAACACAGCCGTGGAAAACACTCAAATAATTAAAATGTAAACATAAGTCTAAAATCACAATGAACACTTAAAGATGAACTAAACTGAAGGAATCAATGTTGATAATGTGTTATTTATGACAATTAAAAATAATTAAACCAAAAAAATTCGTCAGAAAATCAATACATCCAATACACCCAAAACTGTGTTTGTTAGTATAGAACGCTGCCAATTGCTATGACGTCACTGGTATGGTAGGACCTGAGAAGTTTACAGTACAGTACAGGCAACAGCTGCAGGACTTTACACACGAAAATGAGTCAGTTCAACGGCATATAATACAAAGTTGTGTCTAAAATATGCATTAGATTGTATTTGCATGACAACGCATTGTAGTAAATTATTAATGGAGTAAATAACTACGTATCCAAGCACATTGTGCATTTTAGGAAATAGAGACTGCTTATCATGTGCATTTAGAGAAAATAGAAAAACATGGTTGATGTCCTGTGACTTTTAGAAAATCAAGGCAGATAAATGGAAAATGTGATTGGACGAATTCATCCAATGATTTCGCTTGTTAAGTTACCTGCACGGAGGATTCGTGAGTTTTGCTGTTTAATTTAGGCTAGTTCAGAGTTGGCATACTTTTTCTTTGTGGTTGTTGATGGATATTGCACATATACCTCTTACCATGGAACTAGCAGCTATTTCTGCGAGTTGAACTCCCTCTGAATCATCTCTTACTATGGAACTAGCAGCTATTTCTGCGAGTTGAACTCCCTCTGCATCGACAACAATCCGCCCTGGGACGGTGAACAGCAGCTTCAGGGTGAGTAGAAAGGGACATTGGATTCTGTTTACAGACCCGCGGTGGTTTAGATAGCAGGTAGTAAACGCATTATTATCGATCTGTGTTATTGTCAGTCATGCTTATTTTATACAGTCTATGGTCGGACTGCTAGATTGTATAGTTTGAAATGAGTGCTTCTAACTTTAGCTGATAGCCCTTTCCCCTAGTTTGGATCCTTTGGTACTGTATCTAGCTTAATTTCGTGACTCAATTTCAATTAATGCCCAGTGTCAGTCTCAAGTTTTGTTAATTGCTATAAAGCCTACACGTTAGGAATTATTTGTGCGTGTTTGTGAATATGTACGCAATCTGTGAAATGTGACAACAACGTTACATCCAGCCCTTTGCTTAGTAGACTTGCTAGCATTGCTGGATAACAGCTTAACTGTCCTCTGCCTGACTTGAGCGTTTCAGCGCCCTTTCCCTGCGGCAGATAGTGACGGCAGTGTTACTTTCCGTTGGTCTATCTGTCTCCCCTGTACTGTAGCCTGAAAAGTCAAACAAGGATGAAATGTCCTCAGGTTTCAGTCTGTTGGACTTAACCCTCACCAGTGACACTGTTGTGTTGAAAGTACAGTTCTCTAAATTGTCTGTCGTTAAAAGATGCTTGCTACAGACACGAAATACAGGGGCTGTCGGAGGGCTAGCCAGTTTTAAGGCAGCTAGCCATGAATTGAGGGGCTGGTTTCCTTGTCAAAGGTAGCCTGTGGAAATTTATTTTAACCCCAGCTGCCTTAGCCCTGTACCATTCATTACTGCAGCCAGGGGCAATACAGTATAAACCCCCCATAGGCCTGTTTCCTCAGTCATGTCAGTTAGCCTCAGACTCATTACCTGCTATGGCTGAGTAGCTTACCATACCAGTGACGTAGCCGATTGTTGAAATCCAAAATGGCGGCACCCATGTTACAAAAACAACAATTTCAACATACCAGTTTATCCCTTTTAACAAATTTAGCCATTTTAATCATTGTACCAATGAGAAGGAAAAAAAATGTCTGTTATATCACCTTTACATTAAATTCCAGTTCAGTTCATCTTTAAAAATTATCTGTTACACTAAGGTGCAAAATTGGAATATGCTCAATAAAGTGTAATAAAATAGTGAAAAGTGTTAAATATAAACAGAGATCCCTAAGACCTGAGAAGGTGGGGAAAACAAGTTTGGGATATTACCAGACTTGGTGGAGACAACGGTTTTGCATAATTTGCAGACGACATTGGTCTGACTATGGTCAGACTTTTATTAACCAAAAAACTGCCATACTGGCAAGCTGACTTTTACCGTTTTATCAACGATTTCCTCACTCGCTGCGGCACTAATTTTCCACTTATCAGTTTCAGTTTCAGTTACTGAAGAATCCAACATGACTCACGAGACAATAATATCGCGCAACCAAACTTGATACTGTTAAATGATTGGCTGCTTGTGTGTCACTCGCTACATTGCTAGGTTACCAGAGAGTGAGTGCCTTTCTTTATGCAACAAAAATTGCTTCGCAACCACTGGTTTCTTCCGACAAAGCGAAATTATCAAACGTTTTATCGAACGCATTTTTTATTGATATTGATTACGTGTCTATTGGAGACATATCATTATCGTTTTATCGCCCAGCCCTAGTTTGTAGTTTAATGACGGACATCAAGGATTTGTACAGAGGTGTAGTAATGGCAGGCAAAAATGAATAGCGAGTTACACAACGGAAGATATTACCTGAATTCACAGGTAGTCACATAGCGTACGCCTAAACTCTACTGAAATACAGGAGTGCACAACAATATTTTACTATAAACTATGCTGTTAACGCGACATAGACACGGGAGCTATATATCAAGAGTGTACGCATAAACTCAAACTAAACATATAACATCACACTACTTACATAACAGCACTTTTCTCCTGGATGACATAACACCAACTAGACAAAGAATCAAATGTGACACTGCATCAATGAGTACTTGTTAACACCAGCCAGTAGCAATAGGCAATTAGACTTAACAAGCCATTTTCTACACTCATAGTCTTTAGACCTGGTACGTCCTACTGGAGTCCAGAGGGTGGTGCTAACAGACCATATACACACACATATATAGGCATAATACATAATCATTTAGATAAACCAAAACAGTACATACACTTTCATTCAACATAAACCAACAGTGCAATGCACAGGCAAATATATATTTAAGCAAACACAATACACACAAACATATTCATACAATGACACCACCAGACCTTGTCGAAGGCTTGATCATAATGGCTGGAAACCCCTGCTCTAAGGCTTTATAGAATAGCACTAGATTATGTGACAATTTCAACTCTTAGTATGTTTTCATTGAGCCAGCAGTTACCTTAGACAGATGAATGTCTTACACTTACTCTTTAACTGTTCTGTGTTATTAAAGCTCTACTAGATTTCCCCTGATTACTTCTCTATTCTCCTATACCAGAGTCTTCTTTCTACAGTGTGATATCATATTATTTGGAATCAATTTCTCTATACACCACTTTATTTCTCTTTCTCCCTCTGTCATTTATTCCCTTTCTTCCTCAGTTTTTTTTCTATTGTCTGTCAGAATAAAATGCCCCTATTACATTAATTGAGACAATGATGCAAGTGTCATTTCACAAATTGGAAATTCTAATCCTCTGCTTAAGATTTCCTAAGGGTGGGAAGATTGAAGACTCTTGAAAGGGAACAAATTCACTGTAGTAGTGTCTGTCTGCATCCATGTTTCATAGATCTGGGTCAGATATGTTGGCTGGCAGCTGTATCAATGACAGAAGCTGTATTGCATTACTGTGGTATGCTGAAATATCTAATAAATATATATAATGTATATATTTTTTTAATTTAATTCTTTCCACATTTTTATCCCTTTCCAATTCCCACTGACCCTGCCTTGTCGGCAGCTCCGCAACTCGTTCGACAGATGAGGGATGGTGACGGATGCTCACATGGTTCATCCAGTCACATGTTGACGAGCCGGCCAATACTTTTCACCCTGCTCATCCAACACACAAGCCTTTCATCAGCTCATGTAAGGGATGAATATGCTCACCAACTATACTTCCGTGACTGAATTTACAGGTGCCCGACCTGAACACAAGGAGTCACTGGAGAGCGACGTGGCAAGGTAGATAATTCGACTTATCTAACCTTAATCCCGGGCAACGTTATGCCAATTTGCGCTGCCTCGGGATGGAGGTCCAGGGAAAGTCATGTTCCAAAAATTCTTACATGGTTGATGCATACAATGTCATGGTTTTGTTAATGCCTGCCTGGGCAGATGTGCATGCGTATATACACTACATGTGTATCTCTTAGGACGATTAAATTTAAGACTGATTTTATTTTCACTGCTGAGGCGTGGCTTGGTGTGATGCTCAGAAATTCAATGCCACAGCCATCACAATAACTCATTCCCTCTTCCATATAATTACAGAAGCCTTTCATTAGAGATTGGATTAATGATCACTCAGTGTCACAATCAGACCTGCACTCAACTACCCAGAAGGCTCACAACTTCTGTCTGGCTATGGATAACAGCACAATGAAATTGACAACTACCTTAGAACTACCTCCATCTAATTTAGCTATACAGCTTCTTTCCTGCCTTTGGATGCATGTGGAGCACATTTTGTGCATAATCAACACAATGTAACTGTAATAATCAAATAAAGTCTTCTGTCTGTTTGTGTAAAGCAGCATGATGTAACTATGACACACTGCACAATTACCCATGATAAAATACCAGGTATCTGTCAAGTGCTGCAAAGGATATGACAATTGCAATTGGCACAGAACAGAGCAGCAAGTATAACTGTCAAATTTAAACAGAATGCCTGTCAATCTCTCTTGAAGATTGACAGAGCAAAATGGTGGTTTCCAGTTAATAGAGCTCTCAGACAAAAAACTGGCTACCAGTTGGTGATGGTATTTATCTAGCTAGCGAACTAGTTTGCTGGGACAGAGCCCTGTTCATAATGGCTTGTGCACTAGTGTCCAGCTAACTACACTAGCAATCAAACTAGCTAGCTAAAGGTAGCTAAGTAGCTAGTTGGCTATCATGTATCGGAGAGCTCACTGGAGAAGGCATTTTCATTTTCTTCTCAAGACTTAAATGTTTCTGAATAAAATGTGAAGACTTAATAATGGTAAACTACTGTAAGACTACTTCTATGTTATGTGCTTATCATTTCCCCCAGGAAAAATAAGAAAATGTGGAAGATGCTCTTTACATCAGTGGAAAGAACTAACTAGTTATGTGCAGTACATCAGCATGTGAAAATGTTTAGCATAATGTGAGGGACACATTTGAGGAAACAAGAGCAGTGGGGCTTGAGTTTCATCATGTTCTTCCATTACCTTCCTTGTTCCCCATCTTTTTAGTAACACAATTAAGCAATTGATGAAAATACAGCTTTACATGACTTACGTCTCAACTACTTGGAACTTCCAACTCTACTAGAGAGTTAGACTGTGCTTCATTGCTGCTAGCACATATTTTCACAACTGCTGATGTAAAAAAGAGCTTGATTAAATAGATTTGATTGATGAACTAGATTTATTTTTACAAAAGTTAAAAACCTTGCTTATTTTTAAATGTGCTTTACAAATAAACTGACTTGACTTGACTTGCTAACCAGAGCTGCTGTGCAATGCTTTTAGTTTCTTCCTTTACTTTCTTTTACTTATTTTTCTCACTTCCATGGTTCCCTTTTAATTTTAGTAAATGCATATTTACATCATTTACTGTAGCTCTTATCCAAAGCAACTTACAGTGAATACAGTGACATCCCCCTAGAGGAACTTAGGGTAAAGTGCCTTGCTCAAGTACACAACATTTGGCAGTTAAGTAATCAAAACGTAAATCTTCTGACTACAAGTCTGACTCCCTAACCACAACGCAATCTGATGCCCCTAGTTAAAATGTAATTGTAAGTCCTGCACAATTCCTGTTCTCTATCTCTTTTCCCCCTTCTGGATAAGAAAAAGTAAATACAATTATATATTTCTGTAATTATTCCCCCTAAGGGAATTGTACATGTAATGTTTGTGAGTTGATCCCCCCTGTGTGTATTGTTTTGATTTCTACCCTGTGTGCTTTGTTGTTGTTTCAGTGTCACATGGTATACCACATGATCTTATCACGTTTCTAGTCTCCTATAGTGTGTCTTAAAGGTACAATATGTAGTTTTCCAAAACAATAACAAAAGACGTACTTTGCATTAAAAAAGCAAACATCACTATACTTATATATATATTTGTTAGTTGTATACATACATTATCCCAAATGTTTCCACCAACTTTCAAACACATACTAAAAGTTGTACTTTAATTCGAAGACACGGGACGTTTCATTTTCTCTTCCGTCAATGGCGTCATATAAGCTTTGACTGCTCTAGAAGCTGTAAGTTCCAGGGAACCGCCAAACATAACGTGAATAAAGTTATAATATATTTAACAATACATTACTTTGTCAATGAACATTTTTTTCTGCCGGAGATGCTAGATTGGCAGGTTGTCATTGACAAGACCCATGATCCCACGCTACTTCTCGACGTCATCAAAGTACATGTTTTACTATTGTTTTAAATGAGAGACCCCTAGTGGCCAAAAACAACATAGTGTACGTTTAATTATTTTGACAGCTGCATTCAATCATTCATCATTAAGTGTATTTAAACCCTTGGTTATTATTTCTAGTTGTCTGATATTGATTCCCTTTAAGACTGTGCACCAGTGTGTTCTATATTTTTGAATGTTTTGCCCCTTGTGTCTATTTTGCTTTTGTAAGTATATTTCACGAATAAAACTGTTTGTTTTATCTCCACTTTTCGTGTTTTTCTGATCCATACATTGTGGATTGGACACCCATTACAATTTCAGCTGTATTAGACAGCAGACGGTTGATTAGAAGATATCAAAGGTGGTCTTTCAAAGATGTAGGTCCATGAAGAAAACCTTTCTCGAGACTGGTGTTGATGGAAACACAGTGGGGGCTCTCCACCTCATGCTGAACTCTACCTGGCTGACTCCAACAACCCATTGCTCTCTGTCTCTGTCCCCTATATTTTAGAAGACCTATATTGTATACTCTGTGGAAACATTATTGGATTGTATATTTAACATTTCACAATAACAATTTACTATATACAGGTTATTAACAACACATATTGAACATGTCAAGGATATTTTTGTAAATGAAATATTTAAAACATTTCCTACTGTTGGTAATTCATGTTAATGTTGATTCATGGCAGTGATGTATTTAGTATCATGGTTTTATGATCATTCTGTCACTTTACTTGAAATAGCTTGATACACTTTATGAAAATGTCAGGAAGAATTGTGACTATCCTGTGCCCCTTTACGTGAACTAGTTTGATAAACTTGACACCACCATCCCCCTCACAGCTTTAAAAGGACAAT
>JACXGM010016201.1:0-20685 GCA_016801145.1 Umbra pygmaea
TACTGTATATATTAGGCAGTGTTAAACCCAGTGCCTTAGCATTGTGTAAGGTACTGTATATATTAGGCAGTGTTAAACCCAGTGCTTTAGCATTGTGTAAGCTACTGTAAATATTAGGCATTGTTAAACCCAGTGCTTTAGCATTGTGTAAGGTACTGTATATATTAGGCACTGTTAAACCCAGTGCTTTAGCATTGTGTAAGGTACTGTATATATTAGGCACTGTTAAACCCAGTGCTTTAGCATTGTGTAAGGTACTGTATATATTAGGCAGTGTTAAACCCAGTGCTTTAGCATTGTGTAAGGTACTGTATATATTAGGCAGTGTTAAACCCAGTGCTTTAGCATTGTGTAAGGTACTGTATATATTAGGCAGTGTTAAACCCAGTGCTTTAGCATTGTGTAAGCTACTGTATATATTAGGCATTGTTAAACCCAGTGCTTTAGCATTGTGTAAGGTACTGTATATATTAGGCAGTGTTAAACCCAGTGCTTTAGCATTGTGTAAGGTACTGTATATATTAGGCAGTGTTAAACCCAGTGCTTTAGCATTGTGTAAGCTACTGTATATATTAGGCAGTGTTAAACCCAGTGCTTTAATGCATTGTGTAAGGTACTGTATATATTAGGCAGTGTTAAACCCAGTGCTTTAATGCATAATGCTTAATATTTTTTTGACACTGGCCTACAGTAATCTTTACTACATTAAGAAATGTGCCATTATATTTTTACATATTAATTTATTTTACATTGGTTTAGTTAAATATACTACAGACCCACATTGGACAATGTCTTTACTGTCATAAAATATCCAGTCATATTATTTAACAGAGGTAAGTGCTTCTGAATTAAGGTTTATGCAAACTGCCAACCCAAGCTGACTTAAGTATAATATCGAAAGATTCAATTCAATTGGATCCATTTTAATGAAATTAAATCACTAACGTGAACTTCAAAAGTATTTTATTAGCATTAAGTAAGTATTGTATATTACAATACAAAACATATCTGAACAAAGGTTTGGGAAAAGCTGTCTCGGCACCCAGCTGTCTAAGGCGCCCTTTCATAGCGCCCAGCTAACTAATAGGTTTTAGGCTTGACTGTGCAATTAGCTGACAAGTGGTTGAGAAGCATTGGTGCAAATTGTCAGCTTATGTGCCTGGGAAGGTTGTGAAGTCTTGGACATGTGCACTTTCCAACAAGACAATGACCCCAAAAAGACATCAAAATCAACACAAAAATGGTTGCATGAACACAATTACCATTTTTACAACTCAGACTAGGGAATTGAATCCAATTGAAAACCTGTGGTCTGAATTGAAGAAGGCAGTCCACAGGTAAAAAAAAACACTCAATTGTCTCATTCCAAGATTATTGTTTAGTTTACTGGCATCACAAACACATTTTGAGCTTGGGTGAGTTCAAAGGTTTTTTTCCGAAATCCAAGGGAAAACTTGGACAAAGAAAATAAGAGCCCTGATGACTACCATCTGGTTTTCGTTGACAGTTTCTGAAAATATTCTAAAATGCCTGTGAACTCAGTGACATTAAAACTTGACATTTTCCTCTGTTTAATGGATGGTGGAGTGATAGCATGCAGAGACAGCTACGACTGTCTACGGATTACAGCTGATTTTCATAGCTGCCGTTGCTTACTTAGAGGCATGAGGTATGAACTAGTTCTGATCATTTTGACTGAGTCACAGATCCCACAGAGCCATGCCTCAAATCTATCCTTTAGTTTATTGGCTGGAATAGTCAGAGTGGAACAAGAAGTGAAGGAGGAAATTGTGCACAGTGGGTTTGAAAACCCTTGCATGTGAGAAAAATTCCAGAAGCAGCCAACATAGAGCTCCCCAGTGTTGGGTAAAGTTGTTTGTACAGTTACATTCCAGTTACTTGCTAAGTTCACAAGTTTTGGGAAGTCCCTAATTAAGACAAAATTATCAGGTAAATGAAGTTCATATCTTACTGGTGACCATGATTGATATTTTCTTCACTCTTTCTATTTGTTTTATAGGTTATTTTTAAGATATTAACTCCATTCACCTGATAATTTTGTATTACTTAGGAACTTCCCAAAACTTGTGAACTCAACATATAAATCTAATGTAACTGGAATGTAACTGGAATGTAACTGAAAAGTAACTTTATCCAACACTGGAGCTCCCGACAACCCCAGGCCACACTCTACTGCAGATATAAGTCAGAATCAGATGGTGTACATACAGAGATGTCAGTGCTTTGTGCTTGTTCAAGTGCTGATAAAATTGGTTCTGTTTAAACTTTGGCTAAAGTCTAACTTTGACAATATGCCACATTGTTATGTTAAGAATGATTATACAGCAACGTCCATAATTATTAGGAAAATAAAGTCTAAATTGCTACTTTTCTTGCACACTCAACATATGTGCAAAGATTACACACTGTCAGATTTTATTTCTGGCTGATTCAACATGTTTTACCAACTTAGAACTAGAAAAGCTTGCTTTTTTCAGAAGCTGCAATGGGATTGCTAACTTGTTCTTTCGGGAGTGCACAAAACAAATATTTTTTAATTAGACCTTGTAGATCTAATATGAGTGACTAGATAGCATATTTCATGCCTCAAATGTGTTCAGAAACAGATTTTGTGAACTGCTACAGTGAAATATGTACTTACTTGTATGTTGATATAATTTGTGCGCGCTGCCATCTTGTTTGTTTTTGCCATCCCTCTAGACCCCACTACATAGCTAAACCTCTCCTCAATTGATTTTGTATGGGAAAATAATTGGTTAAAAACAGCAATAAAAAAACTAGTGAACCGATCAATTACACATTTTTCTAGTGCAATGCATTGCAATAGGACACATATGCTGCCGCTGGAATGGAATCAATATGTGGCGAAAAAAAGGTATTGTAAGGCACCAAAAACTGAAGTAAGAATAAGAAGGAGAAAAAACTTAGAGCATTATGTGCTTGCAATGACGCAAAAACATAATAAAGCACTTTCAGAGTTCCATCTCCCCGTTTTATGAGGGGCTCTTCTAGGGGCAGTGCAAATTGGTAAAGCACTGCCGAGGGCATGTGATCGATCTTCAACCACTAGGCACCTGCTGAGAGGTTTCAGATGGAAATTGGACATGACAAATTGGAAAGGAATAAAATTGGGACAACACCCCCCCAACCCACACACACAAATAGAATCCCATTACACATGATCTGAATAAAAAATTCTACATTAATTTTAAAATGTAATATAAATTAAAATGTTGACCTTATCGTTGTAATTATTGTGAATACGCTCGGAGGGAAAAAAAATCGACTTGAAAAAATGTAGTTTTCACTGTGCTGCACTGACTGACCTCCATTCACACATCTTGGCGTTACACCCTGTGTAGGTCTGATGTTAGATTGGTGCACAGCTACATTGCCTTTCAGCAAATGTTTGTACATTTTCTGGCATGCTATAGTATGTTAACTAGTAAGAGTTGGAAAAGATTTATAAATCAATTGTTCTCTTTTTTGTCCTGGCCTGCTCTTCTTTCAATGGAGTAGTACAGTATGTGTACATCTTCATAGCCCTCTGGGTCTTTTAGACGAGAGAGGAATCTCTTTGCTCTTGCTTTGTCTTGCAATTCAATATTTATGTTTTGTTAATATTATGAACACTTTGTAATTTATAACATATACCTCATTTCATGTGATCCTTTCCTTTTACAATGTGAAGTTCATATTTTCCCTGTGATCCGATTGTCAGTCGAGAATCACTCAATGATTCATGTTGCCTGCGTGTACCACTCCTTTTAAATCATGTTGTTTAATAGACATTGATAATATATTAGAATATTCAGTTAAAAGTCACATATGAAGTGCACACTTTAAATATTACTCCGCAACATCTACAGTACACATATATTTCCAAATTCTCACTTAGTTGTAGAATTGGACAGTACTGTATTGACTATTATCCTTTTATTTAGGTTTACATTGTAGTGATTTAGTTGCCACTTTTATTTAGAAGTTACAGTTAATGTATTTATCTCAAGATAGCTAGGTGGGCCAACTACACAACCGTACAATATACACAATGAACTGGCTATCAGCAAAGAAGCTGCCAGAAGAAAATAAACATTTAAAGATAAATTGCAAGCATTAGCACACAAAAGCCAATGACATTCCCGCAAAATGATTTTGTAGGGAATGCATGCTTGAAATGGAAGGCTCCTGCTTTATAGGCCATTCTGGCTCTGACAAGGCTTACTATTTACAGTAATACTGTATTCCTCCCATACATTTATTGCATTTGTATCTTTAGTGACCTTACCATGTCCTATGGCGTGGGAAATTGCCTATGTTCAGCAGCTCCTTCACGGACATCACATCACCAGGTATGATGGGGTAGAAGTCAGCGTAGGCTGATTCCTCATCACTTCCATTTCACAACAACATGGAAAAGAGAACAATTGAATTAATCAGGAATTTTAGTTAATTTAGAATACAGATTGATTAACACAATTATCAAATTATCATTCACAAAAAGGTACTGATAAGATATTATTTCATAAGTGTAGGGACAAAGTTCATGTTTGTCCCTACACTTCTAGTGTGATTACAATTTGCCTGCTATTCGGCATGTGACCACCAAAGGGAGCTACATTATCAGAGGGCATTTAAATCAACCTTTATAGTTCCAAAAATAAATAAACATTAGGCTAGCATCTTGTTTTATTCTAACAATTATTTTTATTAAGTATGTTAAGATAATACATTCTTCAGGGTTGTGGTTTGCCAAATACTGTAGTCTGTTTTGTCACCAACAGATCCAGCTTTTAAGAATAGGAATGAAAAAAACTGTTTATGAGCCAAAAAAGTCCCCAGAAATGTGCAATGTCATTCACAGTCAGGTTATTAAAAGAAAAACCTGAATAACTTAGTGGAGGAACAATACAAAGGCAAATGCTGTGGAAGCCATTTTACTGGCATGGTTTGGGTTCACTTAAGAGGGAAGGGTCACTGCAAATAGTAAGTTATTCTGAGTGATCATGTTTATCCCATGGTAAAGCATTCTTATCCATCCACAGGGCACGGGGGGGGGGTTACCCAATGGTTTGTTGAGTACAAAAATAATGTGAATCATTTGCTCTGGCCTTCACACTCACCAGATATCAACCTATGGGAAATGTTATGTTGGAGCAGCATGTCTGACAGTGCTCTCCGACAAACATCATCAACACACCAAATCAGGGAGTGTCTTTTGGAAGAAAGTTGCTCCATCACATGTTAAAACCACTCGCTTTCAAACTTTGATTTTCATTGCTAACTGAGGTAGGATAGTTATACTGCTTTTGTCACTTACTAGGTGTTGCTTGTTCGTTGTCGGCGAGGTGGAGGAAGGTAGACCAAACAGGGCGTAGAGTTCTGTGGGTTTTATTGAACTCTAACAATATAAGGTATTCTCTCTGGATATGCTTAACAACGACATTGGTACAGGAGTTGCACAACAAATGTATATTATATAAAAACTATACTCGTCTGGCGGCATAGACGTGGCTAATATACATTACGTACGCCTGACTCAACTACAAATATATATCGTATTTCCTCAAATAAAAACCGGGGCCTTTATTTGCCTCTACTGCAGAAGGTAACCGGCTTTTATTGGAAGCAGGCTTTTGTTAGAGGCCGGCCTTTATTTCTAATTCCCTTTTTTTGATAAGTGTAATTGGCTAAATGTTACTGTACATCCTTGTTCCAGTTTCCCTTCTATTGCTCAACACTTCTTGTAACCGTTCCAATAAGTAGTTGAAAAAGGTTGTTGAAGATTCAGTCGCTTGCACTGAATGGGAGCCGTGTTATTTCCAATGTAGTTACTGCCATCTACCTGTACGTTAATACAAACAACACCAAGCTGAGTAAAACATACAGCCGCATTGACTGAAATACCAGTAGGACAATAATACTTAGCGATACTCATTCCTATTCCCGCGAGCCGCCGGAATGGTACTGCTTTAGATAAGTACTATAATTCGAAAATAGCATAAATATATTTTTGAATCTATTAAGTTAAAGTGGTAGAAATGTACATTACGCTTACCTGGAATGTTTTTTACAGACCACTGCTCAGTACATAGTGTTTTATTATTATTTATTATTATTACTATTGTCATTATTATTTTAAAATTCTTATTATGTTGTAATTCTTGTTTTTAAGCCCACTGCATAGAATCGCTGTGCCATGTCGAAAGAATTTCTCTGCATAGGATGATGTATGTTATTCGATGCATATGATAAATAAACAACTTTGAATTTGACTTTGAATGCACATTATATGAAAGGCACCTAGGAGATTATCCACACGTAATTTTTCCCCGGCCTTTAATTAAGACCAGCTTTTATTTGTCTGTGTTGACCATGCCCCCAACCACTATCAGAGGCCCAGCGTTAAATTTACTACCGGTTTTTATTTGAGGAATTACGGTAGCTCTTTCTGGGTATGCACCGACACAAACATTTGTACAGAAGTTAAATGATGTATGCCTAACTCAACTATACCTACCGATGATCCATATAGTGGGAAAGACACAAATAGTAGATATAGTATGGAGTTATATTCCTGTCTTTATTCAAGAGCACATTATTTCAATTTGATAGCATTTCTTACAGATATTAAGTATAGAATATGTAATAATTTCCCTCAAAACCTTGCTCTCACACTCAAATAGTCACTGCTTACGCATGGATTAGCTCTGCTTGTGGTCAATCTTATCCTCACACTCAAAATGTTTCTTTGCGTTTGCAAATCTTCTCCTCACAGATTTCTTCTGCGCTCTCGAATTGTTTGTGTTACAATGCTATCAAAATTTCACAACCAATAGAATGCCAGCTGTAGTGTTGACCAATGAAATAATCCCTGCCCCGTTGAGGGTGCGTTCGTTTTACTTTAGAACATCCCTTGCAAGTGAGTACTGTACCTCCACAGCTCCTCCACTCCCGCCTTCCAGGCATTTTTTGGCAAAAATCAAACATGGCACACCACCTAAAACACACCATACCTGCGAAGCATGGTGGTGGCAACATTATGTTGTGGTGGTGTTGCTCTTTAGTGGGGACTGGGTAATTGGTCAGGATTGAAAGGAAAATTGATGGTGCCAATTACACCCAAATTCTTGAGGAAAACTTGCAGCCCTCTGCTAGACAGCTGAAGATGGTAAAGTGATTCACCTTCCAGAAAGTTTACATTTCAAAGGGGTATGATGATTTTCTATAGACACTGTACCAAGGCATGTGGTAGTCAATTAGTCTGTTGTGAGTCAACTTCTACCCAGACATGTGGGAGTGAACTTCTACCCAGACCTGTGGGAGTCAACAAGTCTGTTGTGAGTCAATTTCTCTCTTTAAACTAGTAGAGGGTACTGTGCCGGGGGAAGGTAGGAATCGTTGCCTCACCCCCCTTATAGCAACACCCCATATTAACAGAGCCTCAGGACCCTTGACAGCTCCAATGAGGAATTCACCAAGGCCCAGAAGAATTCAGCACTGGAGACGGTGGAAAGCAGCAGGAGAAATGAGTGAACAGGGTTCAGAGGCTGAGACACACCCGTCCACTCACCCGTCCTTCCTTGCTGGCAACAACCACCCCTGATAGAGCTCCCTATAAGGTAGAGAGGAATGCCATTAAGAGGTGAGCTCTATCCTGGAACCTAACATCTTGTTTTCTGTGTTTTCTCCTTTACGGTCCGGTTTGTCTTTCTCTCCGCGACACCAGATACCGGAGAGGACTAAACGGGACAAAGAGCCAGAGAGAAGGAAAAAAATGGGAAAACCACTCAGCTTCAAAGGGACGCTGTTGGTAGAGCGGCCGGCGACGTGCAGATTACATGCAGCCTCCACCTGTTTGCTAAATGTGGGACTTTAGTTTGAACATTATGTGACATTTGAGTTGTACTCTTAATAATCCTGATAAAGTAAAACGCCAAATCAGCAGGATAACCTCATTCTTCCATCTGGTCACTGACTATTAACCTTTTAGTTCAAGTTCAAGTTCATTTTATTTCTATTGCACGTTTACAACAGCCACTATGCTGACCAAAGTGTTCAAGTTCATTTAATTTCTATAGCACGTTTACAACAACAACTAGGCTGACCAAAGTGTTCAAGTTCATTTTATTTCTATTGCACGTTTACAACAGCCACTATGCTGACCAAAGTGTTCAAGTTCATTTTATTTCTATAGCACGTTTACAACAGCCACTAGGCTGACCAAAGTGTTCAAGTTCATTTTATTTCTATTGCACGTTTACAACAGCCACTATGCTGACCAAAGTGTTCAAGTTCATTTTATTTCTATAGCACGTTTACAACAGCCACTAGGCTGACCAAAGTGTTCAAGTTCAAGTTCATTTTATTTCTATAGCACGTTTACAACAGGCTGTAGGCTGACCAAAGTGCTTTACAGGAGTGTTAAATCTAAATAAAGAAACCACATGAAAAACACATGTGTCACAACACACAGCAACACAAATAAAAGAATGCAGTAGGCTAAAAACAGAAAGGTAAGGAAAAGCCAGAAATAGAGGTTACTAAGCTAGTGTGAACAGGTGGGTTTTTAAAAGGGACTTGAAGACAGACAATGTAGGGGTCGTTCTAATCTGTAGGGACATGGAGGTCCAGAGTCGAGGCCCTGCTACTGCGAATGCACGATTAAGTCTAGCGCGAGAGACTACCAACAGAGCCTGATCAAGAGACCTTAAGCTTCGGGACGGAGTGTAAGGATGGAGCAGTTCAGAGAGATAGACCAGGGCTAAGTTATTTAGAGATTTAAAAACGTGGGGTAACATTTTTAAATCTATTCTCTGTCGAATTGGCAGCCAGTGTAAAGATTTGAGAACCGGAGACACATATTCATGTTTCCGACATTGATTGATGAGTCTGGCCGGAGCGTTTTGGACTAATTGAAGACAGCCGATTTGGTGACTTGATATACTGCAATATGAACAATTGCAGTAGTCTAGCCGACACGTAATAAATGCATGAACAGCCATTTCTAGAGTTTTTAGAGTAAGAACACTTCTAATTTTAGACAGTGTTCGATGTTGGTAGAAACTAGCGCTGATTACAGATTAAATGTGTTTATCAAATTTTAGAGACTAAAATTGGTCGACAAGAACACCCAAGTTCTGCACTCCTGTGTATTTAAAAGCTGATAAGCTCTCTAGCTCAGGATTTAGGTGCTGAGAATTTTCATTTGGGCCAAAAACTATAACCCCAGTCTTCTCTTCGTTTAGAAAGAGGACATTTTGGGCTAACCATGCTTTGACCTCTTCTAAGCATAGCAGAAGAGAGTTTAGCGCTGCAGGGTTGTTTTCTCTTTCTCTTAATTTTTTTGTTGGATAAAACAGACTAGTGAATGTTTTTCAAATGTAATCATGTTTTCACATGAGACACTGACAATATATACAATCAATTTCTGTGCACAACTTATTTCTTACTGTTTTCAATGAAATGTTGTAATGGAAACATGTAAAAGAAATGTGCAATCATATTTCTTTTTTACACACAATACAATTGCATTTGGTTACAATTCACTAGGTTTGTAATTACTTCACAATGATTATTGAAATGAATTAAAACAAGCACTATTATTCTGAAAGGACAAATCAGAGTTTGTGTTGCCGACATAACATAGTGTTGCCAGGCGAACGTGTTTGCCCCCCTGCTAGAAACGCAACTGGGCAGAAGTTAATTTTCTTTGCCTTGTTTTCTCCCCTCCAAATTTTTTCATAGCCAATTCCTCTTAAGTGTTTTTTCATTAGCAACTCTTCAGTAGGTGGAGGTTGTTCATAGATCAATCACATGCTTCCTCCAAGCACGCGTCACCGAGTGGTCTGATTCTTATCACATTGCTTGTTCAACATAAAAGCCTTAAGATGATACATGCGTGGGAGGTTACACATTTGTCATCTATACAACTGCAATTAAATTCACAGATAAGAAGTTGCTTGAAAGCAACGTGACCAATGCAATACTTGCATTCGACGTCTATCTCCGGCAGTGCTTTAACAATTTGCTCCATCCCTAGCTGAACCCGTGGGCATCGTTGGAATGCTGCAACCTGTACATCAACCCTGGTCACCGTGATCCAGTTGTGATGCGGGGCAGCAACTCAGATCGTTGCAACACACAGAGTGGTCTAAATATCAATTTAAGACTAATAAACAAATAGTTATAATAGTTTTTTCCTTGAGTTCATCACCGTAATCCAGTTTCTGAAAATTCATTCTATGTTAAATATTTCTTTAAAGAACAGTGTCATGGACCTTCAGAAGATTCTGAAGTCCCCATTCCTCCATGCCTGTTTTTAGAACAAACAGGAAGTTGGTGCTGTTTGTTGCTAAATCAAAACTTTGCTTGTATTTCTTTCTATCTTGTGCCTTTTAGCTATGTATAGAAAGGGAGGTACCACACTGGGACACGTGTGAACACACCCTGCAGTGGCATATCAGTGTGTAGCAGACGTTTGAGTAGCGGTTTCACATGGGCGCAAAGCCCCTCATAATACCCAGCAGATGTCAATGAAGAATCACAGCCAGCTAGCTTGATTGTCTTTATATCTGCAGTCACATTTTGCAGGGCACAATTTCTACATTTCTGTTTCATATCGAGGCATTAAATCACACTAAACTATACATCTGCAGTCTAAGCAAATGAACAACAGAGATGAGACCAAATTTGTCCTTGGGTTAATAGTGGAAAAAAATCTATTATTCTATATAGTCCTGCATTATGCTGGTCGGATAGATCATTCTAACCTACTTACATGGAGTTTTGGTACCAGACGCAGCCAATGAGACAATGTCAAATGGGTGAGGCGTGTTAAGAAACACAATGAAGCCCAGTGGAACAGCCTCTAACACAAGGCTGTTAATAAAACAGTTTAAATGGTACATTTCACATATCTCTTATGTCCAGATGGCTTGTTCTGTGTAGTAACGCCTTGCATCAATATCGCTTCTCTACTGGGACATTGCACATATCTCATATAAGGACCATATGTCTAGTTTTTATTGGACATGCATACAGTACATATTGATCCACAGTAAAGTTTATTGTCAATGGGTTTATGACTCTAAGGTTTTTCCAGCATACACTTTTTCTTTTATAGTAACATTTTGAGAGTATATAAATTTTAGCATTGAAACAACACACTCCTGCAATAGCAGGTAACTTTTTCCTGAAGGAACAGATCCCTTTTTACAGTGGACCCCAGCCAGTGGCATTGGCCAGCCTTAGGCTCCATGCTACATTATTTAACAACTCCACATCATACAACAGTCCAGCAACTGTAGAAAAATCAGAAGCAACTCTCTGAAATTTCTGTGAAATGCGGACATTTCCTAGCAGATAAAAAAGTGGGAAGCCATAAAGATTAGAATTGTCATCACAATAAGTGTTTTATTTTTTAAAGGTGAGCCTAAGGCAAGAGGGCTGTATATTAACATAGTCACTTGGGGAAAAACATTTCAGTCTTTCAAGAAGGGTGGGTGATTTCAGAGAATCATAATAACCATAATAATATAAATATAAACACTTTTTTAAAATAGGTATGAATGGGATTTAAAAGCAACAATTTACTGTGTACGGTACATTTAGGAGCTTATGGGAAAATAGATACATTTTAAAGAAGCAGTTTAATGAGATAAGACTCCCCTTATTATAAGAAACTGAAAATATGTTGTATACAGGTGAGTGCAGTCATTTTAACATACTTCTGAAAAAGAATAAAGGGATTTGTTTAGCTCACATAGCTGTACTGTTAGAAGAATCAGAGTAAGCACACAGTAAGAGCTGTGCCACTAAACACACTAACTTGTTTAGAATGCACCCTAAAATCACTGTCAACACAATAACATTGTTATTTATTAAAAAAAACATCCCATTATAAATCACAATCTGTCAGGTATGAATAATTTGAAAGCATATTCTATTGCCATCATGACTAGTAAAGTTATACAAAAAAGAAGTCATGAGAGCAATCAGCTGCAACTTCTCAAAAAAGATATATACAGACTCCGCCTATTCAGAACAACCCAGGTTATGAAACCATGTCTTCTTGTAGCTGTACACCGTACACAGTTATAATAAATGTTGACAATATTTGGCGTGTTTTATGAAGTGGGAATTGTAAGTTGTCATTTTGAGTAACTTGCTTTGCATATATGACATATTGTATTGTTTGCCGTCCATCTGTCTACAGAGTTGGTTTGTATGTAATGCGTTTGCTGTGTGGGGGATGGTCTGTGAGGCAGAATTTGTTTGGTTGGTCTAAAAAAATACTGGGTTGTTTGGATGACCCAACTGCAAGGTAGTAAGTAGGCATTCTGCCTCTTATCTGGGTTGTTGTTGTTAAACATGTTGATTTGTCATGAGTTTTGTGTTGCTGAAGAATGTAGACGAGTGCAGGGAGTTGTGTTCGGTGTTTAATTTCCGATAGCTCGAAATTATAAACACCTAGGCCAAATTTGGCCAATAATAGAGTAGGGGCGACTGTGGTGCCCAAAACAAATAGTCAAAGGCGATACACACTCACTTTGCATTATCGTAGCATAAAACAGAATGAGATGACATAATTTACATTGATTTAATCTTCACAGGACGATTACATTATAGCACAATAATGAAGCGTGTCATGGGACATCGTACTGTTATAGGTTTAAACCTCATCAGGACAAAACTCATTTGTATATAACGCTATACCAAGCAGAGAGAGTGAAATTAATACCTAACCAGAAACAATCACAATAACAGGTGTAACGACCCACAATGATGCACACTCCTTCTGGGACACAGAGTGTCTATATAGCCTACTTGATCTCTAACCACCAACTGGTGTGCAGGTTTAATCACCTAAAAAGACAGGTTTTGTGCGTAATAAAGATATACACATGAACCACAGTGTCAAAAAGGTGGTGCGCCAGCCCCACAAACAAACCAAATAGTCCACAACAAAACACACACAACCACAGCACATTCCACACATGCATACATACACATGTTCAATGTCACGACATTCACACCGGTTCACGAGATGTCGTGACAGGATTATTAATGCTTGATTAGAGAGATAGGACCCAGTCGGTCACATCTGAACACTGGAGTCATGACTTGGTAAGCTTTGGGGCCATACATTTTTTGTAGGGTTGACAAGGCGGTCTAATTCAATTTTAGGATATGTACATCATACATATCTAATATGTGTCCCTTTCATATTGGATTGTGTTTTTACAGAACATCATTTTGCAATGTCTATATGGTCTCCTTTCATTTATAATCAAAATATTTATCCCATTACTGTCAGCTCCATTGATGGAAACAGGACTTCAGAAAAGTGTGAGGAATTGGAAGCACATTGAATGTAATAGATTGAGGATCTCATTGTATATTGCTGCACAAGCACAGTTTAACTCATGGGTCTGGATCAATTCTTTTTTCTTTTGTCTACTGTACAGACACAGATTCCATTGCATGTTCAGTGACAATGTTGTGAAAAACACAATGTATAATAGAAACAATAAAATATATAAAAATCGAAAATTAGAGTAGAGGATACACAGGATGCTACATGTAGACATTTCTCCACATTTGATACAGTTTGATGGTCAAAGTGTCATTGAGGTGGCCTAGTGGTTAAATCATCTCACTGGTGTCCATAAGGATCCTGGTTCGAATCCCTGACCCCAAGGAGAAAGCAGTTGTTCCATATACCATAATTGTAGAAGCTCTTACCTATTCTGTCTGTTCTTGACAGGGCTCTCCTGTGCGAGCTGTCTGGTTGACCTAAGTGGTTGGAACAGGCCGCAGCTCAGTTGGCTGGTGTCATTGATGGACATCCTTGCCTTCTTGTATCATTTTTTAAATAATTTTATTAATCAGTACAAGCATAGGCTAGGGAGACAGGCATGTAGGGTGAAACAGAGGAAGAGCACAGACAGCGGCAGAGCCAGGGCTCAAAACCCTGTTGCTTGGGGGCACGTGCAGTCCAGAGTCGGAAGCTTAGTCTGCTACATCAAACTGTATGTGTCGTCAAGGGGAGGCAGGTGACATACCAACCTCTGCAGAGTTCTACGCTCAGTCACCTTTATAGTTGCTGTGATGCAGCCTATCAGTATATTCTCGATGGGGTTTTTGTATAACAATATGAGTGGACACTGGGACAGGCCATATTCCTTCAGCCTCCTGAGAATATACAGACGCTGCCATGCTTTGTTCACCACTATGGTCGTAAAGAAAGAACAGTACAGCCTTTTTGAAGTGTGAACCCCAAGGTACTTGAAGTTCTCAACCCTCTCCATCCCTCCATCTCTGTTGATGTGGATGGGTGTGTGCTCAGCCTTATTCATCCTGTAGTCCACAATCAGTTCTTACATTTGTTTTGTTAAGGGAGAGGTTATTTACTTGGCATCGTGCAGTAAGCATACAAACCTCCTCACTGTAGCCACTTTGCCCCATGTTTGTGTCGTCAACTTTTTTGTTTTTACACATTTTCCTCTCTTCCAAATTGATCATGTCTAATTCCCTTAGCCCATTGTCAGCAATTTGTCAGCAGGTTCAGGATGATCAAGGGCGCTCACTTGTCTTCTCCAAACACGTCCTCAGCAGGCGCAGCATGGTTTAGAGCGCTCACATGATGCATCCAAGTCTTATCGCAATGCTCGTTCAAAACAGAAGTCTTTAGTCAGTACGTGTGCGAGGATTACACATTCGGCAACTATAAAATTCAGCGATTCAATTCACAGGTTATCTGCACACAGGAAGTCACTGGAGAGTAATGTGGCAATGTGCATACGTCTGACTTTCCAATCCCCTAACCCGGGCAGCACTGTACCAATTTTGTCGTCCCATTCTGGGGCTCCAGGCATTGTCAAAAATTCCTGTTTTAGTGGGACTCCTGTTCCATAATGAACTGAGTGTGGACACTTACTAAATATGTATATTTCTGTTGTGTATATCTTAGTTTGTTATAGTCCAGTGCGTATGCACTGTAGTTTGTTATTCTAAATGTATTATATTATGTGTGTGTGTGTGTCGCCTTCCTCTCTTCCACCTGGTGCTGATTGGGGACCGAGTCGATCTCTTTAACTAATCACTTTCAGCTGGTCGGCTCGGTTCCTATATCAGTCCGTGTGGAGGAGAGGAAGGCGCGATTCATTAATACTACTGTCAGTGGTTATATGGGTGAAGTGTATGCTGTTCCTGGGAAGGGTTGTATCAAAACTGGTCTGTTGTGCGAAGTGAGTCCGTAAGTGTCTGTATTATGCGTACGCTCTTTATGGAATCTCTGATAGCGTCCGTGCCGCTTTTGAGCACGTTGTATGTAGATCCATATATTCATTGTGCCAGTACTTAACGCGTACCCTGCAACGTCACTGTACTGCCTTCATCCAACCCGAAGCATTAAACCTAACTGGTAAACCACCATCTACCTGTCGGTCTCATCTCTCTCCAACAATACACCACCGCCTACACTGTGACAGTATGTACATATTTGCACAGACCAGGTGATTCGTAGCGATGAAAAATACTATTTAATTTGTCTATCTATAATACACAAAAGCAAATTAGTGGATGAGTGCCCAATATGGAGAGAAATGGCCAGCATCTTACTTAATGGACAGGCATTGGGTTTCACACTTTAAATGGTATGTTTTGTGGAATAGCCATAGCCAGATAGCCTACTATAGGTATTAGACCAGCCAAGCCATGGCAGAAAATATATGTATCAACCAGTGACGTTTACGTCTGCATGTTAACTGCTGCAACTTTTTTCTCAAAGTAAAATTTCAAGTTTATTCTCAAAATATATTTCGAGTTTAATCTCAAAATAATATTTGGAATTTAATCTTGAAGTAATATATTCATTATTTAATCTCAAAATAAAATGTTGACTTTATCCTCAAAATATTATTTGGAGTTTTCTTTTTTACGTTTCAGCCCATTTTCGTATTATTTGATGTTTGATATAGATTTTCTTTTATAACTTGGCTGCTCCAATAACCTACTAAACATACAAACTGTAAAGTGTAGAAAAAAAGTCAAGTATAAAAAGCACTGGCCATCTCTCTCCATATTTAGACTTAAAAAATGTTTTTTCCTCATTGGCAGCAATGCGCCACTGTATTATCCTCACTACTGCTGAGTTTCAAAACTTTCCTCCACAAATGTAATGAACAAAGCTCCCGGTTGAAGAAAAAGTACCGGTTTTCGGTGTGCATTGTGCATACATATTTCAATGTCAGCATCCTAGCTGTGTAAGTCTGCCACAATTTTTTTAGGACAAAACCAAAAACAAGCAGTGCTAAAGTGAACATCCCTGGCTTGTTTTCTGGTACCTCTGAGCCCACTGAATCATTCTTCCTCTTCTGGGCTATGTTTTACTGGACCTCCAGATTAACAAATTAAGCATTGTTGAAAAGCCTTTCTTTGTTTTACCTGTAACTTGAAAAATAGGTAGGCTATATTTAACATATTACTTTAAACGTCTATATTTTTTAGATTTGCACTGTAACTTACTTTAACATACATGATATATACTACGGTACTTCGAATAACAATCTTTTTTACTGTATGTTCCTTCAAGTAACTAAGCGCAACAATAGACCTAAAACCAGTATGGTATCAAGATGATTAAATCAGAATTGCACAGCACGTACTGGAGATTGTTATTTTAAAGCAAAACATTTTCCATTTACTAAGAGCTTACTAAACACAATAGCTACTTCAACTGCTTGTCTTTTTGAGATTATTTATTCCATATACAGTATGTGTTTCTTGACAAGTGCTAAATTAACGTGATGTATTGTATATCAATTCAAGGTCACTGTGTTTGTGTGAGTGTGTGAGAACATTGGATGGACATGATCTATAGGATGTCAATGCAAGGTCATTGTGTAGTGTGTGTGTTTCTGTGTGTGTTTGTGGTTGTGTAAATGCATTTGTGGGTGAACATGATGTATGCTGTGTTTAAGAAGCAGCATCAGGATCTCTGTAAGTCGGCCTTTACCTAGACTTGAAGGTCTTTTTCTTGATCTGTGATGCCAGCGCCAAGCCATGGGACAACTGGTGGGATTGCTGCTCCTCAACCTGGGTCTTCACTGTTTTAGTTGCCATGGTGAACCCTGGACCAATACCTGTGGAAGTAGTAGATAAGAGTGAATGGTGTGGTAAACATGTAGACTTACAAAGGCCTGCAGAAGTGACCTCTTCACTGTTACTGTGAGGAACATGTACATTCATGAGCAAGGTAACTGTACTCCTGGCTGGTCTCAAAACGCTGGGGGTCAATATAAATGTGTCCTTTATAAAATATGTATGATATTTAGAATACAAATACATGTAAAGAACACTTAAAGCATTCATTGCAAAACTTAAACGTCCCATCTAGGGCTTTAAGATTGTGCAATTATTTTGGACTAGACATGTAATATTGTGTTATATTTGCATACTATATTAGTAGAATAATAATAATACCTGTTAGTGGTGAAATTCCAAGTTTGACAAGTTATATTAATGACGTGGTGCAGAAATCAGTATATGCTGTACCTGACATTGTAAGTAGTTTTCTGAGGCCTTATTGCCTTGCCAGTGCCAAGTTTACAACCGGTGGCATGGCCAATCTTTGATTTATTTTGTTAACATTAGGGCACCTGTTGTTGTGCTCCATAAAATGGTGCTGAATGTTAAGCAAACCAAAAAAAGTAGCCTACATAAAAAAACTGTGGGAATTACTTTTTTTTTGTCTGACTTATGCCTTGTGTGTGGTAGGGCAGGTTATATCAACTAGCCCCCAACTTAAACACAACTTCACCTCAACCAACTCATCTGTAAATCCCTCCTCAACTCTTTCTTCTGATCTTTGGATCAGTCCATAGTTTCAGCCTGACATTAGTATTGCAGCAACAACTTCTTTTGATGGACGGTTGGCAGCATAACTGCTGGACTGTCTGGGACAGTGATTAGAAGAATAGGCCTTTCATTCAACTGCAGTAGACAGGCAAACCATTCCTTCTAAGTTTCAATGTCTAGCTGAGACGCTGGCATTGTCTTTTAATTCTCTATCAATAACATTTAACAATTCATCATATTCAATATTCCACCAAGGAAATGAACATGTACTTTTCTTTTTTTATATGAGTATATTTCTGCTCACAACATTTGCTGGTGAATCCTGGTGTAGTTGATTTTGGCCAGAAGTTTAATGATTGACTGAAATGAATGGGGGGGGGGGGGTCAAGCTGATAATGGTTTTATTACATTTGTTAGTGTTTTAAAATTATGGCTATGTACAGGGTGGGACTTAGGACCTAGCATAAATCTACAGCCACACGGGATGGGACGTCAATAAAAGAAGGAAATGTGCCATGGGTTGATCTCTATTTGGCCATTGATTTCAGGAATGCACAGCAAGCAAACACCAGACCAGTCAGAGAAGCAGCAATAATCTGAATTAAACTAACTGGAGGGTGATCAACTGTTGTCAAGTGGTCATGTGCACTATAGATTGGAGGGCAGTGTCATTCATTTTAAAGATCAAGCACTGATTAATGTCTACTTGGTTTTTATGACATTAATGTCTACCAGTGCTTAGTGTTTATTATTACTATATATACTCAATGAAATTAAGGCAACAGATTACAAGCAATTTAATTAAATAAATGTAACTTAAGTTTGTTGTTTACACATAATAGTTAATTAATTAATTTATATTTAATTAATAGAATTGCTTGTAATCTGTTGCCTTAATTTTATTGAGTAGATATGGTGTATCATTTTTTACAGTGTATGCTCTAGTGCCTAGAGTGTTGTCTCTCTGTTTTAACTCCTTGTCACATTTAATGTATTTTGCATGTAGATATAGAGGGTTTTTATAATAAACAATGAGCACCATAATTGATTGGACAGTGACCATTCTGTTTTATTATTTTGGTTCCGTATTCTAGCACTGTGAGTAGAAAAGGATGCAATGCCAACAAAGTGCAGACTGTCATCTTTAATTTGTGGGTACATTCATACATATCGGATGAATCATTTACAAATGACAGCACCTTTTGTACACCCCCCCCCCCCCCCATTTTCAGGCACCAAAAAACATTGGACAGTTTAACATAATGTACAATAAAGTAATAATTTTCAATATTTGGCTGCAATACAGATGCTAGGTAACTTCCCTGTTGATGCTCTGCCAGGCCTGTACTGCAGCCATCTTCAGTTCCTGCTTGCTTTTAGTCTCCTCTTCCGCACGTAAAATGCATGTTCAATTGGATTTAGATCTGGCGATTGACTTGGCAAATCAAGGATTTCACTTTTTGGCCATCAAAACCTCCTTCATTGCTCTACAAATATGTTTACGGTCAATGTCATATTGCATGTTGAAGTGTTGTCTAATTAATGGAAGTATTTGGTTTTATCTGAGCAGGTAAAATATTTTTGTAGTCTTCAGAATTCATTGAATCGCACTGATGGAAAGAAATATCCATAGGATTAATAAAACTGCTTGTAACATCACTTACTACTGTAATGTTACACTCCCAGGCAGGGGAATAAACAGCACTTATGAATCTTAAGGCAATTTATTAGAAACACAAGGCAACAGCGCACAAGGATATCCAAAGTAGACTAAGACAAAACTAGAGCAGGGGTCAGACCAGAATAGCAATATAAGATCAATGGCAAAGGTACAAAGGATAATCCTATGCAGAACTAATCATTAAACAAGGCAGGAGGTCGAACCGGGATATCAATATGTAATGTAAAGCTCAGAATAATGAAGAGAAAATACTCACAATACCTCGCAAAAAGGCAAGGAGAGGTGTGTGACTTAAATACAAAATGGGTGAGAGCAGGTGAATGCAATTAGGCTAATTGTGTCCGGGTATGGGAAATGTAGTTCTTTGGTGACCTGACTATGGAAGCTGTAGTCCACAGGAAGTAGAACTGGTGAATGGGAATTGTAGTTCTGAGCGGGATGGAATAGGGAAGTGGCAGTGTCCAGGGAAGGGGAACTGGGAAACGTTACAGAACCCCCTCCCCAAGGCGCAGCTCCTGAGGCGCCAAAAGGAGGACACGCCACAGGACATCAGGCGGCCGAAGAACCAGGCAGGAGACCGCAGCAGCAGAAACCAGGCGGGCGGAGGCACCCCAGGGCGAAGCCGTCGAGCAGGCAGGGCTGGAGGACGGAGCCACGGCGGGCCGGAGGCCGGAGGCAGCAGCGACGGACCGGAAGGACGAAGAACCAACGGTGGGCCGGAGGACGGAGGCAGCAGCGACGGACTGGAAGGACGAAGAATCTCTGGAGGTCCGGAGAACGAAGGCAGCAACAACGGGCCGGCAGGATGAAGCAGCAACGGTGGTCCGGAGGGCGGAGACAGCAGCAGCGGACCAGATGGACGAAGAATCTCTGGAGGTCCGGAGAACGGAGGCAGCAACAACGGGCCGGCAGGATGAAGCAGCAACGGAGGTCCGGTAGATGGAGGCAACAGCAACGGACCGGACGGCCGAGTCCGGGCAGGCGAAGGTCCGGCCGAGCAAGGGAGAAGCAGAAGCCGAGGCGAAGGCGGACCAAGCACCGGAACCACAGCATACACAGGAAACTGCAAGAACACAGCACAAACAGACACAGACAGACAGACAGACACAGACACAGGGGCA
>JACXGM010016202.1:7692-20822 GCA_016801145.1 Umbra pygmaea
TTAGCATGTTATGCTAGGTCTTTAGCATGTTATGCTAGGTCTTTAGCATGTTATGCTAGGTCATTAGCATGTTATGCTAGGTCATTACATTGTGCATTTCTTTGTTTTCTGCAATATTAATGTTTACATATTTGCTGTACTGCAAAACGAATTGCCCCTCGAAGATATTAAAGAAGGTAATTCTCTTTAGAGCTTAATAAATATATGACGCAGGCTGGAATCCCAGGTCCTCGTCCGAAGTCACTGTTCTACCAAACCAGACTCACAGTTATGAACCTGTGGAGGCCTGGCCACTAGTGGTGTGGTGATGGGGAACAGGACTTTGTATCTGGTGTCCTCGTGTGCGTCCTCCTCAATCCACAGCATCTCAAGCATTGGCTCAATGGTGTAAGCACTGAAGTACTGGTAATCCTGAATGTGGCTCTGTAAAAGGGTCATGTGATTTACTATAAGACAACACAGACATTTTGAAGACATTTTCTAGGAGTCCCCCCCTCCCCCAAGAAAGAGGTGGTAAACAAAAAGGAATGTTCTAGATTCAACAATAACCCTGTCTTGACGAAACAAGAAACACAACCTCCAAAATATCTCGTGCTGACCTTGTAATAGCCTCCAATCGCCCCCACTGGAATCTTAACAATGATATGAACCTCTGTGACTGAAACAGAGTAATTTCTGGCTGCCATTTCCTTGTCGTCCAGCCTCTTGCCATCGACACCCATGTACACCTCCAACATGGTGAAGGAGTCAGAGGAGAGCAGTGGGTCTATCTGCCTGGGCATGTACCAGGTGATCAAGTCCGAGGTGAAGGCCACAGACCCTGCGTTGGAACAAGGTAATCTTTACCAAGAACGTTGACGCACTACAGTAGTTCACCGAATTTAAAACTGCACCTATATCCGAGACAGGCAGGTAGGTTTCAAAACATTAAGACTGCCTATATATGGTAGATGACAGGGTCATCAACTTCAAGTAAATGATCAGGGTTAATAGGATGGTTTTTCACCAAATTTCCACTCAACCTTGTGTTGGACAAGCAGCAACTGTATCGATACGCGTCACCAACCATTTCTGCTCAAAGAAGGTGGAGGTTGAGAGCAGTCTCATAGGAATCCCAGCTACCTGTTAAAGGGAAAAAACAGCTGTGTTCAATACTAACAATGGGTAACAATAATGACAAATGTGCATTTCATTAAAACTGCATGGAGGACCACTCAAAATATTTGTATATAAAATTGGGGGGGGCTGCCTACTGTCTGTAGGTACGTCTCCTCTTCCTCATGAGGGCTTCGTAACACCAGGCGTGTGGGAGTGTTTGCTATTGCATAGCCACGCCTTTGGACCTCCTCAGTCTTCATGATCTTATTGCTCGGCATGAATACTACTTTTGTCATTCTGTATCCTGGAGCCACCGCCTGTTGCGAGAAATGGGAATTTAAGTGTAATTTCTGATGAGCCCTTTTTTACTTTGTTTTAGAGAAAAAAGGAAAGAAAGACTACTTTGGATCGCCTGCGGGGGTCACTGTTTCTTCCTTTACGCCCTCCCACACGTTGCTTAGAGATAAATGGAATGTCAGGAAGAGTCTTCCTCACAGACACCTGGGATAGAAAAGGCATTTCATAAAAACAATTTCAGCCTATAGGTTAATCCCTTATGTTTTCACTCCTACACTTGCCTTGTGTGTACTTAAGACAAAGCAACCGACAGTAAAGAACTAAGACCTCTGTTTCACAGAAATCGAGGAAATCACTGGAGAGCTGCTGTCTAAAACAGAAGTTAAGACACCCTGGACAGACTCCCTCCACCTTCAGGCTCCTCCCACTTGCCTCCATGTAGGTGTGGTCACACAGAATCTCCCGGGAGGCCCAGGTGTAGCTGCAGGTGTAGCCCGCCGTAAAGTGGTCTCCACTCACTCGAAGTTGTCCAAACAAATTGAATGTCTCATCATCCTACAATGATATTGAGAGGAATCAATCACTAAAGTGTTTTTCCCCCATTTAATATATTCACCCCAAAGCACAGTGGTTATAGACTGCAGTCAATGACAGTGAAATGCAACAAACTTCACATATCAACTTAATCAACAGCAATTAGTAAGAATTGATAGTTCTCACTTTCAAATGTCATAGGTGTTAATTTGTTAACAGTTTGTTAACATTTGTTTGTCGTACATTTTAAAGTGACTTGCCCTACAGCTGTTAGCCTTACCATACTGTGGGAAAAGCAGTTTAGAAGAGAAGCAAACAGGATGGCATTCCCAGTGTTGTCGAATTTAAAGCGGAATCCACACTGAGCAGCAAGTCGAGGCGACAGCTGAACAATTTCAGTATCATCTGGAAGGAAGGGACATTTAACTGCAAAAAATTGTTCCCCAAAATGTTGTGAATTGCCCTTAGGTGGGACAATTGTAGCATTTTAGATTTTAGTGACATTGCGATACAAAGCATACATTGCAGGTTCCACTTTGAGAAAAGGAATGACTGTCTTTAGGGGCGACCTACATGCAGCGGTGTAGCACAAGATCCTGGGCCCGATGCATAGGCAGTCCTGATGGGCCCCCACGTTCCTCAACCCCAATATATTCCAGACATTAAGTGCCCTCTCTCCCCTTGGGCTCTGGTAATCAGTATTGGTTTTACCCCCAGTCCGACACCCCTGCCTACATGCACTATTAGACCTTAATTGTCCCACATTAGGCAGTGTCCCACTTCAGCACAATTCACCCTACATACACGAGAATTCTGAAAGAAGTGAAAACATGACTTGAACTCACTGACAATAATGTCAACCTCTTCCAAAAGAGGACCCACACGCAAACGAACCACGTTCCCCAGGCATTCAGGATGGAGGTCATCTAGAAAGAGAAATGTAAAACAATAAAAGGAAAATCAAACTCCTTATAAAATTAGAAGATATGAAGATTAAAAGATAGCCCCCCAAAAAATATCTCACTTCTAGAAGACATCTGCTCTGCTTGCACGCTCACATGGATAGAAAAGTAAAGCCACCTGTAAGGCATTTATTAAATTACAGTTATCAAAACGGGAATGAACACAAATGTATGTATCTATGTAATCTCTTGTGATCAATAAAGATAATGGAAATACATCTTTCCATTCCATATAACTATTACAAGCCAGCTACTGACCCTAATAGAAGTAGTACTTGACCCATTTTACAACCGAGTTGTTTGTTTCTATAACGTTCACTGCTACTACCTGACAATATATAACCAAGACGTAGCCTCAATTTTTTTAATATCTTTTTTTACATTTCCAGCATAAGTGGCAAGCAGCATCCTACAGGTGTTACATATAACTGCCTGATTGCGTCTCTTCTCATCCCCAATAAGTTGGCCCATTTTTTCGGGATGGGCGTGTTTTCCCCTAAAGTTAATTGCATATTATTGTTAAAATGTGGCGCCATGGTTTAAACTGGATTCTCATTTTACAGGTCACACTGAATTCGGATGGATTGATGTGACGTAACTGTCCCTAATCAAAACGTAGGGAATATTGTTTTTTAAGTGTCGAAATCGCTCCTACAAAATTGCTCATTTCAATCATGTATTATAACAATACTTAAGTAGGCCTATGTAGGCTACAGTACAAGGGTTTAACGGAACACATATGTATAGCATTTACAAATTAAATTGTAACTTCAAACAATTTGAATAAAATTTAGTGTACAAATGAAGTGGTTAAAACAATTATAAACTTTAGGTATATCGTTTTCTCTACCCGTCACGTGATGGGCCAAAGGTGGGTTCAACCCGGGCCAGCTTAATAGAATTCCCTCCCTTGCTTGGCAATGGTGAACAATGCTGCGCGGAATGGGTGGGTGTTTGTCCGAGTAGTGGACCGTCAGCACCAGCCTACTGCACTCTCCGTCGGATCATCGTTTTGTACGTTGTGTTATGGGGATCGTTGCTACTTGTTTGGAGATAGGAATAATCAGAAAGTCACTACGCAGAAAGTTCTTTTAATGGATATAAACGGCACAGAAACAGGTAGACTGTTTTTACTATATGTTCCACCTACACAAACTGCTCAAGTAAACACACACAAACACGGTCACGCACACACCCAAAGAAACAGCAGCTCACATAAACACAACACACTGTACATTTAAAAGTATAAACCCTACTATAAACGCACTGATACTGTGTTCTGTTGTGTTTAAAAAAAACATTGTTTATGTTATCTTTTTTAAACTAATTTTGCTATGGGGATTTCACCTGTGTGGTAGGATATCGATACAAGATAGTATTGTTACAAATGTGAACTTTTATGATTTATCATGATATTTAAATAGATTGTAATACCATATAAAGTATATAATATTTAGTTTAAAAATGACACAAACGTTTAAAAAGCATACTACACGATTTCAATGAATATAGGTTCTATTAAAGATTAACCTAAATAAACGAATTGCACTGCTGTTATAATCTTGTTCCACAGCTTTTCGTCTCCGAAAAGAGGGGGTACACAACACTGGTCCGCAAGAATGGGCCACTAGAAGTGCGTGCGTTCTCTGTTTCACTGCGTGTGTTTCGTCATTCGGATGTCAAATTCTAATTTTCTTTGTCCCTTAGGGCCTATATTTCTATACCCTTGGTGATACTCTAGGTCGAAGTTAGTAGTCTGTCATCATGCAATGCATATCAACAAACAAATACACTCACACGCAATCTCACTCACTCACCCACGAGCGCGCAAACACACATATTCACACAGATATAATTAATGATGCTAGCCACTGCATTTTGATTTAAACATTGGTGCCCTCAGGTCAAATACGTTTAATTGTGTTATACATTATATGTTGTGAAAGCAGTCATGTCCTATGAAAGCTGTCCAAGAGGACAAATAATTATATACAGTTTTATTGGATCAATTGAAAATCTTGCTGAATTCGATCTCTTTCTTGCACCTTTTAAAAAGTAGTCATTGAGGGAGTTTTTGGACTTGATTACCAAATCACTGGATATAGTTACACATGCATTTTTTTGAAACTCTTAAGAAACAAAAATTGGATATGTGCTTTGTCATCGCGTAGATGTAGGTGCCATTGTTTTGATCTTGTTTTATGTCTTTCAAGGTGCATTTGTTTGTTTGATTTAGACTACACACTTGTTACGAAGGTGGGTGTTATTTCAATGCCACTGGAAACCACAAAGAATTAAGGCAGTTCTAAAGGCAAAAGGGAATCAAACACGGTACTTGCAAGTTGTACCTAATGAAATGGCCTTTGGATTGTATGTTTCACTGCTGGTAATCCTGTACATTCAGATACTGTACAGTCGTATGCAACCCCTGACAATTTCCATGATTTTCATTTCACTACCGAAATATTACTGTGTCCTTCAGTTATTTGATAGATCAAAATGAAATTGCTGATCCAAACATCCAATTATTTATAAATGAAAATCATGGAAATTGTCAGGGGTGCCTAAACATGACTGTATTATCCTGCTACTCTTTCACTAACTCCATGTGTATACAGTATAACACATATTAATTTAATCCAGTACATTGCTTACCAATGTCATTTCTATATTTTGCTTTAGTGTATTGTTGTATGAAGCTATTCTAATTTTGTTATTATAATAGAATGATTTGCATTGATAGTGAAATAATTTGTAGTCAATCATTTCAATGTAAATGGAAGACATGTTATAACTGGCACATTTGAAAATCTAAAATTATTCAGATTTGTAGCCACTCATTTCAATGTAAAAGGAAGACATGTTTTAACTGGCACATTTGAAAATCTAAAATTATTCAGATTTGTAGCCACTCATTTCAATGTAAAAGGGAGACATGTTATTACTGGCACATTTGAAAATCTAAAATTATTTAGATTTGTAGCCACTCATTTCAATGTAAAAGGAAGACATTTTATTACTGGCACATTTGAAAATCAAAAATTATTCAGATTTGTAGCCACTCAGTTTAATGTAGAAGGAAGACATTTTATAACTGGCACATTTGAAAATCAAAAATTATTCAGATTTGTGGCCACATATTTCAATGTAAAAGGAAGACATGTTATAACTGGCACATTTGATAATCAAAAATTATTCAGATTTGGAGCCACTCATTTCAATGTAAAAGGAAGACATGTTATAACTGGCACCTTTGAAAATCTAAAATTATTCAGATTCTTTGGAGTGACTTTACTTTACAATTTAGGAAATAATTTTTAGCTAATCAAAATACTGCAGGGCGTGCCTCCAAATATAGCTGTGTTCCTGACGTTTGATAATGTCAACCAACACTTCTGTATCTTACAATTTTGTTGTAGCCATGATGTAGCTCACCTGAATGAAGTTGTCAAGGGGTTGATAATTAGTTGACAAGTACATTTAAATGTGTTTGCAGGGGTCCTTGTGGCGTAGTGGGCTAAGTAGCTGCATTGCATGACTAGCTACGTCATGATAGTCAGTGGTTCGAGCCTGACTATGGGTTCTCCAACTTTCCCTGGACATCCATCACGAGGCAGCGCAAATTGGCATAGCACTGCCCGGGATTTGGGATACATAATTTGAATTACCTACCTTGCCACCTCGCTCTCCAGTGACTCCTTGTGTGCAGATCAGGTGCCTGTAAATTCAATCACGGAATTAAAGTTGGTGAGCGTAATCATCCCGTACATGATCTGACTAAAGGCTTCTGTAAGCTGAGCTGCTGACAAAGCAGGGTTAGTGGGAATTGGACAAGACCATTTGGGAGGGGAGATAAAAAGCATTGGAAGAAAAATGTGTTCGTTTTTGGATACAGCTTGAATATCACAGGCATAGGACAACACTAAATGCAAAGTTCATTCTAAAAGCTAAGGTTCTAGCTGCTAAAGTATATAAGTATTATTATTATATAATTACAGTGAACACGTTTTAATGAAGCAGTCACTGCCATCTTGTGCCCCAAAACAGTATGGAGACATGTTAGCTGCCCAGGATTCTAGATGTAGAGATTGATATTTGGGTAATAAAGGGAAGACGAAATGTGTATTAAAAAATACAAAAACAAAAACTGTGTTTTAGGACCAGTAAATATCAGGTGCTAGCATATATGATCCAGGGATGGAAAATGTCAACCTAAATACTACAAAATATAGACAATATTAGAATAGCAAAATGTTTACCTCGCAACAAATGCGTATTATGGAAAAAAATTATAACGTGTATTTTCGGAAGTTGGCTATATTTTCACTGTAATATTCCTGTGTTCAGTAAAAACATATATATACAAAATAATAAAGAAAAACATTATATGTAAAATTAGGGGTGACAGACAAATGCATGGGAAGTTGGCTATATTTTCACTGTAATATTCCTGTGTTCAGTAAAAACATATATATACAAAATAATAAAGAAAAACATTATATGTAAAATTAGGGGTGACAGACAAATGCATGGGAAGTTGCATAGTGCAGCTTTTAAAAAGCAACCCTATTACTTAAACTTAAAATGTGATGTAATTACCTCAGTTTTTTCCTTTCATAGATGGACTCTTAAACCTTCAAAGGTTGATCTCCCCAAACTACAACACCCATGTCGCCTATGGCTCATCCTTGCCAAGATGGGATATGGGCAAGTCCTCCACCGACACGGCAACAAGGAAAACCAGGTGTACCTTAATGTGGGCGGTGTCCGGCACGAGGTGGCTGAGGGAACGCTGCTCCGCTTCCCCAACACACGCCTGGGGCGGCTCCTCTGCTGCCAGAGTGAGGAGGCGATTCTGGAACTCTGCGATGACTACAGCCCTGTTGAGCGTGAATACTACTTCGACCGCAACCCCCACATCTTCATCAGCGTCATCAACTTCTACCGCACGGGACGCATCCACATGATGGAGGAGGTGTGCGTCTTCTCCTTCAGCCAGGAGATCGAGTACTGGGGAATCCAGGATCTCCACTTCGGCGAGTGCTGCAGCAACCGTTTCCAGGAGCGTAAGGAATACATAGAGGATCGTGACTGGGACATCCAAAGCGATGAAGTGCAGCCACCCAGCATGGACTCATCCTTCGAGGAGCTATCAGCCCTGGACAAGGACTTGGAGAAGTTTAAAGGGGCATGGTGCGCCAAGGTGCGGAGCTACGTTTGGATAAGACTAGAGGACCCCGGACATTCACTTTCATCCAAGATCATCGCTGTGGCCTCACTGAGTGTTGTGCTAACCTCCATCGTGGCAATGTGCGTGCACAGCATGCCAGAGTTTCAAGTGGTGGATGAGAACGAGAGGCCCATTGAGGACCCTGTGCTGGCCATTCTGGAGGTGATCTGCATTATCTGCTTCTCAGCTGAGTTCATCATTCGACTGGTCGTAGCACCGTCCCCCAAGAAGTTCCTCAGCAACACCCTGAACATCATCGATGTGGCCTCCATCTTGCCCTTCTACGTCACGTTGGCCTTCGAGACGGCGGACGAGGAGAGTGTCGAGGATAACGAGAACCTGGAAAACGTGGGCAAGGTGGTGCAGGTCCTCCGCCTGATGCGCGTGTTCAGGATCCTCAAACTGGCACGCCACTCGATCGGCCTGCGAGCGCTCGGCGCTACAATCCGTCATAGCTACCATGAGGTGGGCTTGCTCCTCCTCTTCCTGTCCGTGGGCATCTCCATCTTCTCTGTGCTCATATACTCGGCTGAGAAGGAGGAAGAGGACACAGACCTGGGCACCATCCCCATGGGCTGGTGGTGGGCTACAATCACCATGACCACGGTTGGCTACGGTGACACCTGCCCGGTGACGTTACTAGGGAAGCTGGTTGCCACGCTGTGCATTATCTGTGGCCTGCTGGTGGTTGCCTTGCCGATCACCATAATCTTCAACAAGTTTTCCAAATACTACCAGAGGAACAAAGCCATAGAGGAGGGCCTTTGTCTGAGTCAGCTGGTGTGTGAGAGACTCGAAACGGACCTCTCGTACAATAATATCAGGGACCTGTACTCTCAGACTATGGGGGTGTACCCATTCATGGGTGGCCTGGCCTTCAGTAACAGCGACAGTAGTGGTGGCGATGACACGGATGCCTCGAGCCTAAAAGAAATAGAGCCAGTTTGTGACACAGAGGCTTCGGACAATCAGACAGGGAAATGAAGCTCGAGGCTCTAAATGCTCTCTTTAGAAAGCTCAGTCCACGTCAGAGAAGCAATGTGTGGATCTCAGGGGGAAGTTCTTCATAATTAATTCCTAATCCGTCCTTTCATGGCTAACTCAAGACTTTGACAACACTGTGACCGTTGGATTTTACTATTCTGATTGCCCAGATATGTTATTGAAGTGAGAAGGGCAGAGAGAAATTAATTTGGCTCTCACTAATAAGGTTGAAATGCCATTTGTCTGATGGGCTTGATATTTTAATGATGCATGTGTACATAAAATGAATTTGCCTACAGGTTTGTCAGTTCAGTTAAACTTACAATATGTCGTTTTTGGCCGCCAGGGGGCTCTCAATCAAAACAATAACAAAAGATGTACTTGGATGACGTCGGGATTAGTGTGGGATCATGGGTTTTGTTATTGTCGTAAATGACAACCTTCCAATCTAGCGTCTCCGGTAGAAAAAATGTTCACTGACAAAGTAATGTATTGTTAAAAATATTATAACTTAATTCACGTTATGTTTGGCGGTTCCCTGGAACTTAGAGCAACTAGCGCAGTCAAGGTTATATGACGCCATTGACGGAAGACAAAATGAAACGTCCCGTGTCTTGAAATTATATTACAAATTTCTCTGGATTTGAAAGTTTGTGGAAACATTTAGGATAATGTAAGTACACAACTAAGAAATATATTTAATATAGGTATAGTGATGTTTGCTTTTTTAATGCAAAGTACATCTTTTGTTATTGTTTTGGAAAACTACATATTGTACCTTTTAAGTTTTACATATGCAAATGTAACACGAGTTAACACTATGGGGTGAACTTATGTTGTTCTTAAATCTGTAACTCAAAGAATCGCTAAAAAATTGATTGATATTTTACCCTTGGCATGAAAAAAGAAAAGTCATTGGACCCGTGCTTTGGGACAATTATCAGTGCAGATGAAGAGACAGAAATTCCGCTTTCAGAAACATCTACTCCTCTGACTACTGATGTACAAGCACTTTGATTAGAATGTCATTGAGACAGATGTATGTTGGCATGCAAGCACTCAGGGCAGGCAGCATGGACAGAATAATCAAATAAAGTCTTACCTGTGAAAGCTGAGGAGTTATATCTCATTATTGTGATGTTTATTAAATGACTGTACTGGAAATTATGAAATATCTTTTTACTTAGGATATATACTCCTCAGTAAATTTTAATCAAGCATTCTTAAGCACATTTGTTAAATTGGAAGAAAAAATGTACAACTCCTATATAGTAAATCAGTGTTTTTCAGGCTCTGGAAGTACTATTGATTACCTGTCATGCATCATCATCATCATCTCTGGATGATCGAGCCGCTGTCCCAATAGCATGTAAAATGTGCCCAAATCTCTGCCATAACCACTCTGGCTTGTCCTCTGCTATGTGACCCGTGCAATGAAACAAAGGGGTCACAGAAGCAAAGACTTCTGTGAAAAAATCAGTAGCTGTGTACTTATAAATTCCTAGTCTGAAGGATATATACAGTATGTTCCATATTCAACTTGAGTTTTATTTGCTGTTTCAAATTCTCATCTGACCCTCTCAGAGGTATGATAAATAATTCTGTTTTTTAGGCTTGAAATCTACTAATCTACTAATAGTCTCTGAGAATTCATACTGTTGTAATCTAAGTTATTCGACCTCCATTGCATATCAGATTAATTGTCAAAATATACAGACTTTCAGCTGTTTGCAATGAACAAATAGAACAAAAGCAATTAAAATAGCTCAACACAATGAATGCATCAAGTGGTTTCCCCAAATTCAACTGCAAATACAAATGATAATGACAATTCTCCAGTATCAAAATGTTTCTACCCGTTCATGGCAAGCATCTTTCGGACTTAGTAGAGCACCCTTTTGCTGTTATGACCTGCTGCAAACAAGATGCATAGCCAGACACATGCAAAATTTCTGAGGAATCTTAGCCCATTACTCATGAGAAACAGCCTCCAGATATGTAATATTCTTGGGTTTGTGTGCTGCAACTGCCTTCTTCAAATTGTCATTGTCTTGTTGAAAGGTCAAATGATGCCCAAGCTTCAGCTTCCTCGGAGACAGCATGACGTTTTCTCCTAGGATTTCCTGATAATTCAATGAATCCTTTTTGCCTTCCACACACTGCAGGTTTTGTGTACTAGAGGATGCAAAGCTGCCCCAGAGCATCACCGAGCCACCACCATTATTGTGGGCAGAGTGTTCTTTTCAGCATACGCTTCATTCTTCCTCCAGACATACAGCTGATCCACCATGCTGAAAGGTTACAGTTTTGTTTCATCACTCCACAGAACAGAATCCCAAAATGTATATGAATTTAAGCAAATTGGAGCTGAAATTTCTTGTGCTTTTGTGTTAGAAGTGGTTTATGTCTTGGAGTTCTGGCATGTAAACCTTCTGCATTAAGGACATGCCTTACTGTACTCACTGAAAACTCATTGCCTGTTGCCACCAAGTCTTGCAGCAGCTCTTTTGCAGTCACTCGAGGGTTTTTCACAACCTGCCTTCTCAGATATCTGGTTGCAGCCATTGATGGCTTCCTTTTCCTGCTCATAGAGGTAGTGAAACCATTGTTCCCTTAACTTTGAACTTGCAAACTATGCTTCCAACAAAGTTTCTGGTTAACATTCAGTGCCATTGTTATCTTTTTGTATCCTGTTCATGTTTGTGAAGGCCGATGATCTCTTCTCTTAACTTTTTGGACCATTCTTTTGACTTAGGCATGTTTGTCACACGCAGTCCAATGTGACACTCAACAAACTAACGAAGCCCTTGATTAGTTGCATCAGGTGTGCTTGGGACAAAACCTGTAAAAATTGTATATCTTGATATAAAAAAATAGAAAGAAGTGAAATTTTTATGGGATAACGAATCTCTATACTATGTAGTGCTTTGTTACACACAAAAGTACAGCCTAAATTGCATAGTTAACATCAAAGACACACAGCCACATTAATGCAGGGACTTACCGGGGCTTCAGCTAATTGGCTCAAGCCCACGGGGGCCCAAGGCAAGATTTTTTTTATTTTGGACAATTGCAACTTGTTCCTGTGCAAAGGAGAGAAAAGCGCTTGTGGTTAGTGCATGACCGGAACTTACATCTGCCTTTTTACATTAAGATCACTCCACAACCCACATTGCTTGCAGCACTATAGTTCAGTAGATGCACGTTGTCATTGTTATGCCATTCTCAGCTCACTCGCTATCACTCAAGGTTATTTATTTATTTATTTATTTTACCAGGTAAGTTGACTTCAATTGTCTTCTTCAATCGTCTAAAGCGTCCTGCTATGACACCTGTGTCTCTCGGCTAAATAACAAACAAATTAAAACAACATGCTGGATGAGACATTCAACATTGATGGTAAAACAGGGAGTTCTGACAAAAAAATGCCATGTGAGTTTAAACAATACTTTAATAAATATGATATTACATAACACACCCAGCTTGTTATACACATCCAACTTGTTATGCACATCCAACTTGTTATACACATCCAACTTGTTATACACAACCAACTTGTTATACACATCCAACTTGTTATACACATCCAACTTGTTATACACATCCAACTTGTTATACACAACCAACTTGTTATACACAACAAACTTGTTATACACAACCAACTTGTTATACACATCCAACTTGTTATACACAACCAACTTGTTATACACAACCAACTTGTTATGTACAACCAACTTGTTTTACACATCCAACTTGTTATACACATCCAACTTGTTATACACAACCAACTTGTTATACACATCCAACTTGTTATACACATCCAACTTGTTATACACATCCAACTTGTTATACACATCCAACTTGTTATACACAACCAACTTGTTATACACATCCAACTTGTTATACACAACCAACTTGTTATGCACATCCAACTTGTTATGCACATCCAACTTGTTATACACATCCAACTTGTTATGCACAACCAACTTGTTATGCACATCCAACTTGTTATACACATCCAACTT
>JACXGM010016203.1:0-20683 GCA_016801145.1 Umbra pygmaea
ACATGGCACAGTAAGTAGAAAGGTACTGAAACATGGCACATTAAGGAGAAAGGCCTGAAACATGGCACTGTAAGTAGAAATAAACTGAAACATGGCACTGTAAGTAGAAAGTCCTGAAACGTGGCACAGTAGGTAGAAAGGCCTGAAACATGGCAGAGTAAGTAAAAAGGAGCCAAAACATGACACAGTAATTAAAAAGGAACTGAAACATGGCAGAGTAAGTAGAAAGGAACTGAAACATTGCACAATAAGTAGAATGCCTGAAACATGGCACAGTAAGTAGAAAGGAGCCGATTGACTCGACTGACACTGTTAAATGAAAACTGTCACATTGTTTGCCGTAAGATACATTGAAAATGACGTGTTTGTGGACCACAGTTTGAATACACACCATCTGGGTTGTTTGTGTGTGTGTTGGTGCATGTGTCTGTGCGTGTGCATATTTTTAGCATCCAGAAGAAGATTAGCAGCATGTCCTTGACCATCTCCAGCTCCTCCAGATCAACCTCGTCCTCGTCTTCGTCTTCCTCCACCGTAGTTCAGCAGCCGAGACAGTCCAGATTGGTGCAGCCACTTTGCATGTCCCCTCAGAGGGTAGGCACCAGACACACACTTCACATACTCACCTCACCAGGGCAGCTGACGGGGGGGACAACCGGGTATGTTATCCCGGGCCCAGTCCTGAGTGGGGCCCCAAATTTTGTTTTTGCACAGTCATTTTCTTTAGCAGGGGGCCCAAAATGTGGAGCTTGTCCCGGGCTCACAGATTCCTGTCAGCAGCCCTGCACCTCACCAATGTACATCACACCTCTACAAGATATACAAATAAACTACAGACAAAAGATGTTCCTTATCAATACTGACACTATGTATCCACAGACTGCGCATACTGAAAGTGTTTCTTTGTGTTGCAAATCCACTCAATGGTGTTGTATATTGATTACAGAACCAGAGCCCATCACAGCCCCAGCAATGTTCAGGGATTGAAGTGGCTCCAACTTTTGTCAAGGTAATAAAATGTGTCTTTGGCCCCACTGTGACTGGACTGAGAACTGAAGTGTTGATTTGTCTAGTTCAGATATGAAGATTGAATTCAGGGATGTGTTTACACAGACAGGACACTTCTGAAATGTTTTTTCCACTAATAGGTATTTTGACCATTTACTGTACATTAGTACATTAGAGTTCTAATGCTTGTCAGTGATCACATTAATTTACACCCTTTCTACTTTCTTGTGATTACCTCAGCAGCTACAGTACCTGAAAAGTATGAAGCTTTCCAAGCAGACGATGTAAATGACTATTGTTTGAATTGCTGTGAGATAAAAGTGTGTTATTGATTGTGCCCTAAGAAGCTAGGCACACAACCCACTGTACTGTACAGGAAGGAGAGATGAGGAGAGAAAGAAACTGATTAGAGGCACATTTCACTGGTGGTAGTATTTGCATCTAATCAGCCAGTACCTTTGATCCAAGTCCTCTAACCATGTCCAGTGTCTTCATGATGTCAGCACGGTCAAGGGTCAGCTGGTGGTTCTAGAGTGCCGTATCCGTGGAACGCCACCACTGCAGGTTCTGTGGTACCGAGAGGATGAGAAGATAGTGGACTCTGCTGACTTCCGCATCCTCAGAAAGAGTGAGTGGCAGCAGAACATGTTGGCTCCCCCTGGTGGTGACGGGCGGGGGCACATCCAGTGAATCACTAAACCCAAATGCTCTAATCTTTCTTCTTCGCTTTTCAGAGGCTACATCAACATCAGTGCCAGGTGAGTGGGAGAGCGCACCAAAGGCCCAATGTTAGCAAGTAAACAACATTTAATTAAGTCTGCCATTATAGAATGACAAGAATAACCTGATGCATTGGTACTGGTACTGGAATGTACAGTATGCTAATCTAATGTGACCTCCTGCCTCCCTTTTCAGAGGAATTGTGCACCCTTGTCATCACCGAGGCCTTCCCAGAGGATTCTGGGGTGTTTAAATGTATAGCTGGCAATGAGTTTGGAACAGTATCATGCACAGCCTTACTGGAGGTGTACATGGGTAAGCGGAGACACACTTCAGAGTTAGACATGATAACTACACATCATATACATTTTGATCATGTGACATCTGTCTGTTCAGATCTGGAAGAGCAGATGGAGAATGAGCCACTGATGGAGGAGCTGCCCTTACAGTCTAACAGGCTGGACCCTGAAGACTTTCCCTCTTTACTTCACGCAGTAGCAGCAATTCCTCCTCCTGAGTGGCCCGAGAGCCCACCACTTGAAGAAAAGTGAGTTAAATTATTCTATATACATTATTTATGATTATTCTATATTAGTTGAAATGCTGTGGATTTATGCATAGGCATTATTTGCAGTGGTAGGGATTCAGAGGCCGGAAGTACTGTAGTTCCTAAATTTCAATTTGATTCAACGACCACACGAGGGGGCCATTTCGACGATATGTACATTTTACATTTTAGTCCTGAGCGACATCAGTAAAATCTCACTGCAGCAACTTAGGTAATGTGCCTTGCTCAAGGACCCAACGACATTTGGCACAGTTGGGAATCGAAGCGGCAAAATTCTTTCAGTCTGACTCTAATCACTGAACCGTCACCCCCCACATAATGTTGCCTGGATGCTTCTTTTTTTTCGATTCTCTTCTTAATTCTATTTGTCAACTAGGACTTAATCAAGATAGGTTTTACATTACGCGCTGATTGTTTGGTTTGAAGATTGATTAAACAGGATTAAACAGGATTTGGAATATTTACACTTTTTCTCCAAAATAATTATTTGTCATTTAATTTGTGGAGATTAAACTGTAAAGGCGTTTGTGCATGATAGAAAAACACAAGAAATTGGCTAATTGTCTTTTTTATTTTTTATTTAGGAATTAAATATTTGATGAGGGTCATGTTGTCAACTTCCTGCATTCAATGAAAAGTGATATATTATCCTCGTGCATTTGCATAGACAGTGTTAAATTTCATTATGGACCAATTACTTTTTTTATGTTGCCGAAATCTCACGTGTCTTATAAATTAGTAAAAACTTAGACATTACAAAACGTATATTCAGTCTACACACTCTCATGTCCCAAATGCATTCGACATTCTTTCATCTAATTAAAGTATACGTGCAATATGGTATAATTGCATACACCTCTCTTCTTCAACATACACATTGTTCTGTAAAATATCGCCATCTGCTGGAAAATTTTATTTAGGTTTTCTGCACATTTGGTATGCGTTCTGAAATCAGCTGTGAGTCGCGTATACGTCATTTTGCGTACAAGACGTGGGTGTACAAAATCTTCCACAGACCTTTTGCGCTCTTATCAGAAACATTTAACTCTGCTGTGCTGCCTGTATTGAAGTTGAAACTGCAGTTTAAAGTATTTTGATGTAGGAAGATTATACAGGTAAGATTCAATTACTTATTGTTTGAGTTGATTTGTTTTCTAGTTCTCAGGGGGTAATGAATGTATCACAGGTGCAGCTCATAATAAAGAGGTCTATGTAATTTTAGTGTTTTATGTAAATATATAGGTGTATTCTATAGATTTGTAGACCTTGTATTAAGCAGTGCTGTCGTCAAGTAAATTCAGTACTGTCAAGTAAATGCAAATATCTTGAATTATATGTAATTCAGTCAGGGAATTAAATAAATTGGGCTTCCATTTTATAATGCTTTAAGTCTAATTGAGATCTTTATTTGTTGTCTGTTGTAGAGATTATGAACTCTCAAATGTGAGTGCTGTAACTTGTTTAAATGTGTAAACTGAGGAGTTCAAGACAATTGGTGTTGCTGCACCATGAACTTGGAAAGTGAGCTTTAATTGGATTTAGACACTCTGTGAGCTGTAGTACTGATTTGAGTATTCTGAAATGCCATGGTATTTGAGGTAGTGCGTTTAAACAATGGCTGTTTTCACCTTGGTTTGACTAGACATGGCCCACTGTAGTTTAAAGCATAGGGCACCTTGTGTAAGTGGTATGTTTCAAAGTTATGAGTCCCAAAATAGACCCACTCTTGTTGCCTAAAGCAGACACAAAAATACTGTTTGCAATGTCTCCATGCCACTCCATAAAAAAGTATACTCTTGTAAAACACCATACACTTGTCAACCGGATTTAAAATTAGTTACACATCTTTTAATAACTGCCCACATCTATGCAGTCAAATCCCAAAATAATTGTACTATTTACTTTGATTCTCCTCAAAATGGAAAGAATTTCAGTGTTGTTGAGGATCTATTTTTCCACAAGATGAAGGAAGGCTGCAAAGACTCAAAGTTCTTAAAGTATCAGGTGCTCCAACTCCAAAAGCATCTTTCTGTCCCTAAGTAAACAGATCAATTTGCTCTATTGGATGGTCTCATGCTTATGCGTTCCTGTTTGCTGGCTGCTCTCCATCTGTCCAAACGAGCACCGAGAGAGAAATTTATACTGAGTTTGAGGACTAAAAAGAGTTGCAATGCAGCTTCAGAGTCTTAATCTCTAAAATGTTAGTCAACTACTACAAAAACATTTTGTTTCGATCCACATGGGCACTAGTCAAATTACACAGCAAACTAAGACCATATTCTGGGGCTGCTGTGCCTTGGTTGTTATATATTGTTATAAACCAGCATGTGCCCAATGGGGCAGTGCAGATTACCAGCACTACCAGGGATAAGGGATGCCTCATCAGTGGGGATTTTCTTGGCTCATTGCACTCTAGCGACCCCCTCTGGCAGGTGGGGTGACTGCAAGCTAAACAGAGCCCCATGAGGAGTTGCTGGGATGAGGCAGTGTCATATGAGCAGCTAGCTATCATGACATTTTGATAATACTTCTATTCCTTGTCAACAGTAGGTTTTTCCAATTGTTACGCAGTAACTGAAATGTGTAGAAATGGCTCAAGTCAATAACGTATTGTTTAAGACCCTGTGTGACTCTGTAGACTATTGTTGGGCACTGACCACGTAGCGTACTCTGCTTTCAGAGGGTCATGTGTGGCTGTAAATGCACTGCAGCTGCCATCTAATGTCAGGCAGCACCACAGCCACCCGATTTAGCCATGCACACTGTAATAGCAATATGTGTCCACTATTTTCTTGTAGGTCAAATCAAAAGTGTTTGTAAAAAATACCACACCATTTTAAACTTGTTGTCATGATGAATCCATTTTTAGTATTTACATTGCAGAAAGATCCACTGTTTACTTGATCCAACTTTTGCGTTGTGCATGGTTGGATATTGGTGTAAGAATTTTATTGTAGGAAGGAAAGTAATTCGAAATGAAGTAAGCGCCTGTATTTTCTTGCAGATATCTGGAGGACGATCCCGAGCTCCATTCACTAAGTAGAACCATCGAGGAGCCGTTCAGTACTAGTCAGGAGTTTCAAAGCCTGGGGGACGAGAGGACGCCTGAAGCCCACACGCCTGAAGCCCACACGCCTGAAGCCCCAGCGCCGACCCCGCCTCCAGTGGCCTTGGGAAGAAAAACAATCTCCAATCTGTTCAGTCCCAGTAAACCCAGCTTCCAGAGGCCTGGAGAGGGCACCAGCATGAGCAGCAGCGTGGCCGACCTGCCAACCTTCACCCCCAGCCTCTTCGCCCCCAGCGCCTTCAACTATGCCCGTCCACGCCACTTCATCCAGTCCCAGCCAGCCTTCCAGGCCCCCAGCTACGATGCGGCCCAGGCTCTTCCCCAGGCCAACGGGAACAGTGGCAAGGCCTCACCCTCCTCCTCCAGTCTGAGCTCGCCCATTTCCACCCCTGCCTCCTACCAGTCGCCAGGAGTCCCTCGCGATCCTCCTCCACCAGCCTCCACTCAGCCCACATCATCCAGCGTCCGTGCCCCCATGCGCTCCACTATCACCCTCACCCCCCGTGTCCCCAGTGCTAATGTGGGCGTCCCAGGCAAGGCTGAGCCCAAGACCCAGTCCTCCTCTGCAGCCTTCCTCTGTTCCGTTCTGCCCTCGCAGTCTGCCCAGCAGTACAAACCCGCTCCCCTGTCTGTTCCCCAGCCTCCATCACCGGCCCGCTCCCCCAACCCCCCCAGCCCACTGCCCAAGTCCCAATGTGATGCCCCCCAGCAAGGGGGACCGGTACTTCCTTTCCCAACCACCAGTGTTCCTATGAGGCAGTCTGCACGCTCCCCAACTCCCCCTACCGTTTCCATGGCACAGCCCTCCTTTCCTCCTCCTGTATGTGTGTCTCTGCCTCCTAGCTACAAAGGAACACCAAACATGTGAGTTAAACTTAAAGGAAAATTCCAGAGTAAATAAAAATATTTAATATAGTATTTAAAAATGTTACCATAGAATGATTAATGTCATATCAATGCTTTGCCTGCTATTTTGTCCGAGATCAACCGACAGTACATTTCGGCCGCTTCTGTATCAGTTGACAATATAGCTACAACATAGCTGCCAACTCTCACGCGGTGCCCGTGAGACACGCATTTGATTGGTTTCACACGCTCACACACCAATCTAATGTGTGTCTCACGGGCACTGTTTGAGTGTTGGCAGCTATGCTACAAGGCTGTGAATTCAATGCAAACTTAGTGCCCGCCCCCTGGTGATTTCCTTCGATGATGTTGCAAGTTGGCTAATTTGTGCTAATCGGTTACACACAATGCTACACAGAGACGAGTGCCTGAATTCTCCCAATGACAATGGTAGTTTGTTAGCTATTTAGCAACTGTACCTTGACAAGTAATTGAGTCAGTAAATCCTCTGGAGTCAGTCCACAGCTAGATCGCCTACCTAGCTGCAATTCATACAGACTTAGCAGTATTCTGTCAACCCTTTTTTATTTTATGTCCAAGCATACACATAAAGACAATGGGAAACTAATCTGCTACTACCTGGTCGACTGACTGTTTCAAAGCCCCAGACAATGCAAGGTGTTGAGTTACTTAGCTAGCTAGCTAGCCTGTCACCATCTACTCTAACGGGATTTTTGGTCACTATTTCCCACCAAGTCGACCAAGCGCTATATTACCTATAGAGCACAAAATGGTACAGACTGAGCAAAGTTCTGAGCCGTTATATTAAAATGTATGTCACATTCATCCAATTATATACACAAACAAATAAATCAGAGAGAATGGTAGCCATTCTCCTGTGCTAGTTGTGCTATATCATCTGGGCCTGGCTGTTTTTTCCAGTTGATCTTTGGGATAATGAATTGAACACCTTGGCCCATGTGAGCATCAAAACAGATGTCTAACAAACAGATGTAATCATCTTGGCTGGAGATAGTTGAAAGAAAATTAAGCCCTGTGTCAGTCTTTACAACAAAACACTTTGTCTTTGTCGCCAATGTAAGGCTCTAAAAGTGGCCACTACAAAACAGCGGCTAGATTGATTCAATTGGTAAAGTTCCTGCCTTTGCTGTATTTCTTCCTTACTGTATCCTGGCTCAAACACATATGGTTAACTATTACCATTCATTAACTCTTGATCAAGTGTTATGTACGTAGTGCAGTTCGCAAACTTAATGGCTGAGTTGGGAACTTTAGAACGCATTGAGAATGTATTTTTTTTGTCATGTCAGAAACTTGACCGGCACAATGATTTTGGGGTGTTTAGGGGTTTTGAGTGTTCCTTTATCTCTTAGTAATTGCCAATTATGGTACTTTGCATTTGTTTTATCCCCGCCAGCCTTCCAAAGCCCATCCTGAAGAAGGCTCCTGTAGCCCGGTCTGGGTCCCGCAGCACAGATGAGGACATCCAGGGTTCCAAGGACGCCCTGATACAGGATCTGGAGAAGAAGCTACGGACCAAGGAGGCCCGCAGAAGAAACAGCCAGGTATTCAACAGAACAAATGGGTTTTATTGGTGGGTAGAAATATTTATTGTGAGTCAAGATGGAGGGAAATACAGTCCTACACTCAGGATAGAAGTTCGTAAAGAATCCTTTAGAGCAGATTTTTCACACTTTCTACTCCGGCCACTCCGATGTTTCACATTGTAGATCTATCTCTTAAATGGCACACCTGACTCTGTGAATAAAAGGCTTGATGATTAGTTGGCTAATTGATAAGGTGTGCTGGTTCTGGTGGTAAAACAAAAATCTCTGAAAGATCTGGGCGGATTGATTTAGGGGAAATCCTGCTTTAAGTGCATTATTTGAGGAACCCTGTCTAAAGCATATACACTCACCTAAAGGATTATTAGGAACACCTGTTTCCATTTTGAAGTGATCCAACAGTAATGTATTGGATATTTACTGCCACCTGCTTGTATTAACTGTATTTCAGTATAATTAATCTGCATATCCATCATATCCTGGATGATATAATGTATTACCGGTAATTCTTTAACTCACATAGCAAGTCCTACCACGATGAGTACTTGGACAAGGTTCTCAGTGGTAATGCCCATATTAAAAAGGACTTCGGCTATGGTGTGTATATATAGTTTAGTCGAGGTTGTTTCCAACATTGCCTAGAATGAGCAAATATGGGACATACAGGCATTGCAGTATACTGGTTCACCTTTGGCTGGTTCACTGGTACAATACGGTATGCTGGCTGATCATTTGCTGGGTTCCTGTCTGTCCTTTCTAGAAACTGTCCTATGAGGAGCGTATTGCTCGGAGGCTGCTGGGTCCAGATAATGTGGCCTCGGTCTTTGACTTTGAGAATTCCTGTGACTCCCAGCCAGACCAGGTATATTGTACACACATCCCTCATTTGTCATCCATCACACTCATCTCGTTGAACGTTATTTTACGAGGTGCCAAGTTATACTCGCACTGTACCTCAAATCATTCCCTTACCAAGATCCCATCTAGTTTGTTGGGCTGTGACCTATTGGCACTGTGGGTTTTAGGTTAGCTGGGACGTTCTGCTGTGACTTTTCCACTGTCATTGTCCATCACGCCTCAGTCCTCCTCACACAATAGGGCTGGGCTGTGGGTCAGTTGTGCTCATCAGTCACAGGAGATAATGGTACAGCCCAACAAGTCATGTTCCAGGAATGCAACTAGAAATAGCAGGTGTGAAGACTACATGTTCCAAGCACTGTTCTCCCTGGGATCTGTAGCGTAGGATGTCCGGAAGACCTACCATAAGCTCACGCACACACGCACACACACACACTAGAACACGTGCCCATGCAACAACAGCACAACACGTGTGCCCACATTGCCCCCTACATCCCCCACCCAGTGTCCCCCCTGGTATAGTGTCATGCACTCTGACAGATTAGCAAGTCTGGTTATTCAAGAGGTTGTTTTAAAGGAACTGCTGTATCTGTGAAACCAGACAAACTTTCAGGGTGAACTTCAGCTTTTGCTGGTGTAGAGCAGCGAATAATTATTCACTCAGATCCACGGCAGAATTCTGCATCCCAAATCTCTTTCCTCTTGTCTTACAGCCAGATTCCCCGGAGGGACGTAACACCGGAGGTATATGGTAAATATCCCCTGACAGCATACATTCGAGACATTTCAAGCTGCTATACAACATTGTTGTTCTCAAAAGTGCAGCATGCAATAAAATGAAGCAACAGCATTTGTACATGAGTATCCACGTGAGTCTGTCTGGAGGCATGTGTGAATGAGGCTCAGGGCCTGCGATTGGGAGGCGGGGTCATCTGATCCAGATTTCCTGGCACCGCCATATGTTTGTGTGCCATTTCCAGCGCCCGTCTCGGGCTCCAGTTCCCCCCTGGCCATGCTGTAAGTGGGACAATAATAGCGCATGAGGACTGCCTCAGTCTCCATGGCTGGGATGTGTTTCCTGGGATTGACTATAGGTTTCCAATTAGGATGTGCTGCTTTTGTGTTTTGCCTTTCGCATGCTTTTCTGCTTTGAGTTGGCTGAGCGTCCAAGGAAGGATTGGTTGGTATTTTGTTTTAAGCAACATGTTATTGGATTCCCCATACAATCGTTCAGCATGAATGGGTCAATTAGTGTAATCTGTTCTCTGAACCCTAAATAAAATGAGCCCATTGATTGGAGAAGTAATGAGAGCTCTTTTGTGTCGCTAGTAACCACAGTCAACCATTCAAGCTTTTTCAAATGAAAGCTCTTCTGTTCTTTCGATCTGTTCTAGGGGTAAACACCATTCTGGTACTGATGGCAATGAGGGCTTGGCCATCCAGGAGAAATGCTACGCGCCGCGCTTCATTCAGGTCCCACAGGACCTCACGGTGGAGGAGGGCAGGTTCTGCAGGATCGACTTCAAGGTACAACGTCCGGGGTTGCGCTCGTTGGCGCACGGCGTGGAGGTGGAAGAGTTCCCGTCACATTGCCTTTTCTTCTGGCTCCTCAGGTGGGGGGTCTGCCCAACCCAGACGTGGCCTGGTACCTAGATGGGAAGGCTATCCGACCCGACGACTACCACAAGATGCTGGTCTGTGAGAAAGGCATGCACTCCTTCATTATTGAGATTGTGACAGTCCATCACGCTGGAGTCTACCAATGTATTGCCAGGAACCGTGCAGGGGAGAGCCGCTTCTCTATAAAACTAGAAGTGATCGGTAGGTTCCTTTTTATGTTTAATCCGTTCCCTGTCTCTTACCTTAGCATTGATGTTCTAAAACAGCTCCACTTTGACCCCATGCTCCACTTTGACCCCAACCTTTCCTGGTCTCCTCTCCCAGCCCAGGAAGTGCTTCGACCCCCTACCTTTGTCCAGAAGATGGTGAACCAGCGTGCCCTGGAGGGAGACACGGTGAGGTTAGAGTGCAAAGTGTCTGCGTCTCCACCTCCAAAGCTCTTCTGGAAGAAGGACAAAGACATGCTGCATCTTGACTCCACAAGAATGAGGTGGGCGCATCGGTTCTGTCACCTCGTTCTGAAACGTGTCTGTGATGTTCTGGAGCTTTACCAGCTGAGTGGAACCCTGGTGAGATGTTCTGCTAATGCCAGGAGAGTTGGTTTGTCTTTCAGCTTGTACCAGGATGGCACGGGAAGTCAGTGCCTGCTCATTGAAAAGCTGGTCAAGTCTGATGCAGGCTGGTACACTCTGTCTGCCATCAATGAGGCTGGCATGTCTACTTGCAATGCCAGACTGGATGTAGGAAGTAAGTGTGTTTGTTGACTAGTTTCTTTAACTTATCGTATGCCTAGAATTCAAAGCTGTTGCATTTCTGTTGGGAATGATTTACAGTGATGTTTGAATGATGAAATCCTTACTGCAGGGAGGACCACACTGTTTACATCAGTAATGGACAACACTGTCTGCTTTGACAGGGAATTTAAATGGTTGTGCACTGTGAAGGACCAGTCTATTGTACCAGAGATGAAGTGATGAAGGGGCCTCTTTCAGTCCTGTGTTTCTTCACTGTAAATAGATCGAGCAATTCCAACCAATTAGTTACCATGACAGTTCAGGTTGTAAAGACAGATAGAATAGACTGATTCCTCTACTCATTGTGCCTGACTGGCTATTATATTACTTCTTGATTACATTACATGCCATCTGTTACATGGATTGAGAGCAGCCATTTTGAATCGTATCTCCATTCAAACTAGCCAGGGAAGTCTGTGTTTGTATGTAGCTGGTCACTGCACAGTGTTGCTAAATGGAAAAACAGACTTGCCTTTTCTCGTATGATTGTTTTAGCGCTGATATCAGGCTCCAAATGTGCAGGGAAAAAGCTGGTGTGTGCTGGCCCAGGAAAGCTGGTCTTTGGATCCACAAGTGTTTAACCTGTAACTGGAGCTGGGCTTAGTGTAGCTAAAACAGCCTCGCTCCAATCCCGTCACAAGCATGCCCCAGTGGCTGTTATATAAGTCATTACCAGAGCATTTTGTGTTTGGGGATATTTTAGGAAACTCTCCCTTGGGTTAGAAATACATTCCACTTCCTGTGGATTAGACCATCTAAACATTTCTGAGATTACTTTAAAACAAGTTAACATTTATTTGCATTACCTAGCTCAAACATAACATGTAATAATAACAACACTGGAAATGTTAAAAACCTATGTTCTTACAGCATCCATATCCTAACATTTGTATTCCATTCTGTTTAATTTTTTACTGCAGCTCGCACAAACAAGACTGCCCCCCCTACAGGCAAACATTTTAAAATCCCCCTCCTCAGCCACCTCCCTGTCATGACACCGGACCCCACCCCTGAGCATACAGCCCCGCTGTACGAAAGTGAGGAGCTCTGAACACCACACAGTCATTGTGATATCCTAAGTTTGTCTGGATATTCATACCAGGAGGCTGTGCTCCTGTTTGGGTCGGAGCTTCGTGAAATGGCTCCTCCAACGGCACATCCTCCAGTGTGGTGAGGCGCAGTGGTTCTCAAACCTCTCCTCGGGGACCTCCAGCTGTCTCAGTTTTGTTGTAACCCTGAACTAACTCACCTGATTCAAGCAGTTAAGGCAGGGGTGTCCAAACCCTTCCATGGAGGGCCTAGTGTATGCTGGTTTTTGGTCTTTCCCTTCAATTAGAGCATAATTAGGACCTAGACTGCCAGGTGAGGGGAGATACTAACCAATTAGTGAGATACTCAATCAGCCTTGAACAAGGTAAAAGCAAAAACCTGCAAACACTAGGCCCTCCGTGGAAGGGTTTGGACACCCCTGAGTTAAGGGCTTGTTGACCAGTTGATTCAGGTTTGCTAGCTCTGGGACACATCTAATATATGGCATGGCTGGGGGTCCCCAGGAGAAGTTTGGGAACCACTGGTGTAGCGTACCTAACTGGTTGGAGGTCCTGACTTGGAGCTCCAACCAGGGATGTCCCCAATGGTCTCTTGTGGTTTGCTGTTTTAGCGGATAGGCAATTCAAATCTTGTAGCCTCTTTGTACATGACGTTTGAAGTTCCTTTATGAACATGATGTTCCTATGACCGCTGCTTCAGTGCTAATGTGTATGATATTATGTTTTTAAAAGCTCAAATGGTTTTAATATATAAGCTATTTATTCAACAATATTTTCAGAGATGTAAATGAGGGTCATAGTATCTACATTTATCACAAGCGGAAGGTTTCATTCTGACCGTGAAACACATTTTATGAAGTCTGTTATGTATCATGTATAATATGAAACTGAATGAATGAGTAATAAAGTTTTACCGACCTTAAAACATTTGGACTTGTGTCTTTGCTCACTGAATTGCGTTCTTATACAGTCAGGTCTGAAAATGTTTGGACAAGGGCATAGGAACAAGTTTGATATTGTATATGTATACATCTATGCACACCATAGATTTACATTGATCTTATTCTTGGGGGGAGCCACATTGCCTGTCTGAAACATTAGGGAGAACGTCCCTACGCCCTAGGGTTGGACAGTGAGAATTGTTGTCGGGTCTGTATGCCTCCACAAGGGATTTGAACAGAAACAACCAAGTGCTTGAAAACTGCCTGGAGTCTAGAAATGATGGCCATCTCCAGATGCTGCACTTCTTCCCTGGTGACGCGCTGCCAGGCCTTAAACGCAGCTGTCCTTAGTTTTAGCTTGTTCTTGGGTTGTTTTGCCTTTAAGTGAAATGCATTCTCAATTGGTTTCAGGTCAGGTGATAGACTTGGACAGGGGTGTAGTAAAGGGGTGAAATGTGAGGATTCAGGGGGCCCTGAGAGAGGGCTCTGCAATTAAAATATTTTGTAATGTCAGTAGATCAATAATTAGTGGATTTCCCTTAAATGTAAATGAAGAAAATAGACACTTGTTAAGTGATGACAAAAATGCAAAACAGACCTTTGCTGGTACTGACTCACCATCATAACCACTGAGTTTACTGACACTAGCCGCATACAAGTATGGTATCTGCTACAAAACTTTTTAATTGGGCCCTCAGAAGAAGGGGGCATAGAACAGACCTTTAGGTAAAGATTCGGAAAAGCAGTTCTTGACAATTTAAATTGCAAAATGTTATCAGGCTAATTTAGTGGCTAACAATTTCCCAAACATACGGGCGCACCATTCATATACCTTTCAAATGGTAGGCAAAAGGTGGCAACAACTCTACTATAGACATCAAAATACTGTAGTAAATGAAAGCTCTCAACCTTGTGATTACACTGGTGTGATCAAAAACGATCTGGAAAAGGTGTAAAACACTGAACACTAATGTTTCAACCAAAAGAGCCCTTGTCATCCCAAATTCAGGTCCATAAATATTTAAACCATATTGTAGCCATGTAGTTTTGTTTTATTAAAAAAGTGTAATCTAAAAACACATTTGACTTTATATTCATAGGATTGATCTCTGTGATCGCATGGTGTAAGGCAAATAAGACCGGCCCAGGTCTGTCTACGCAAAGCATCTCATACCACAGGAACTTAACACTCCAACCACTGTTAGTTGACATGACGACCCATCTTCACATATCGTATTACGATGGGAAAAGGCCCAGACATTTGACAAACATTAAAACAGAATAAACACAAGTCCTTGTATGTGGCCCCACTTGGCCATGTTGAGCTGTGTCAGAAGGAACTGATTCCAGAAATGTTGAGGAAGTGCTTGGCAATACAACTGTGCTGTGTGATCTCTGCACACGAAATAATTCATTGCCGTAAAGAAAATGACTCTCTTGCTTTGCGTACAGTCAGTGTGATGGGGTATGGCTGAACAGCCATTGTTTCTTGAGGCGATTGTGTAACCCTCTGGGTGATGGATTTGAGGAATGAGGTCAGAAGGGAATGTCCAACATCATGTAAACGCGCTCAGATCTCCACGTCGCTTTCCTTGTCGTTGTCATGGTCACCATCATAGAACTCGTTGGCTGCCTCAGGCCTGTGAAAAACAACAGTTTCAGGATGTTCCCACACACAGATCTAATCCAGGGTTCAATCTGAACACATTGAATCGGTAGAGCTTCTGCTTGCAGAGAGAACGCCCTCTCATTTTGTTTTTACTTGTACAGGGAAAACCAACTAAAACCTCTCATTTGCAGTGCTGCCTTGTATTATAAAGATAAACGATAAAAACACACAGATTGTTACACTCCGTGGGTTGTTCAAACCCAATTTACAGTAAAACGGTCAGTCAACATCTTTTCGAACTGCGATACAGTCACAGTGGCTTTCAACTTAAAGTCGTGCTGCACAACATTCCGAGGAAACACTGGCTCTGTCGACCGATAAATGTGCCACAGCCCGAAGTGTAACCAAACTGAACAGCTGTGATCTGGAATTCATACAGACGGCGGTAACTGTGGTCACCTTGAATAGTTGTCCTCCGAGCCGCGCTCGTCGGGGTCCCCCTCGTCGGTGCGCTCGTAGCTCAGGATGTCTGAGGGAACATCGTGTATCTGGACGCTGGGGGCATGGTTCAACATCTTCAAATTCTCAAAGACCGTTGAGCGGATCTGCTCCAGGTACTAAACACGAAAGGGGAGAAGTGACTTTTGCAACAGAGCGATCATGATCACTGTGTGCAACGACATGATTTCTCGTATACAACTGACCTGTCTTGAGTTCTGGTTCTCTATCCTGGTGCTGACGTCTGGGTGGAGGGTGAAGTCTGGAGCAAAATACTCAAAGTACTCTGGATGGGCATGAGACGAGATCTGTCAGACCTGCTTCTACATCGAAGAATGTCGACGTCAAACAAATATGGAAAAGGTCACCACTCACCACTGTATGGCAGCTCATCACTGATTGGCTCATCTACCAAAAGGGACGTCTCAAAAGTCCTGAAAGGCAAAAGGAGCAGAATAGTTCAGTTTTAAGTGATTCCAAAGCTAAAGTGTCGTCTCACCGTGGAAGCCAACTGGATTATAAACGTTGTGCGCTTTAGTTTCAAAATGTATCACGAAACTAATGGACAAATTCAGATTGGTCCCATTTGGTTTCATTAAAGGTTTCACAAATAAAGCGCTTCCAGAGTGAGTACACCCCAGTTTGAGGGAGGAATGAAGGCATCACTCACCAGCACCTGGCCACATTACGAACCGTGTATCCTCCTCCACCTAGAACCAGCAGTGGAATCCTGAACCCCTTCACAAACTCCACACACTCCCTACAGGAACCAGCACATCCTGAGTTAGACAGGTCCACCACATCCTCCTCTGTCAGTCCTTAATCAATTGGATGCTCTTTAATCCCTTTGCTTTCCAACCACAAGGTGGCAGTATATCCTCATTCAATTAACCAAGTAAACACATTCCACTCAACAAACATGCTGATCACTTTTAACATGTGAATGAGTGTCATGTAAGGGTAGATAAGGGTCATCATATCATTCATTTAAGTATTATTGTCATAATGTATTTATTAATGTATTTATTAAGGAAGGCACTTACCCATGGCCTCGTATACTGAGGTTGAAGCACCCTAAGCGGTCACAACCCAGTGAGTCAGCCCCGCACTGTCAACAACATGACGGAACTTAGTCCCACATACCATTTATGAAACATGCCAAACACAGGTGATCGCTGGCTGCCAAATGCTCACCTGGAGGACAATACAGGTTGGCTGGTAGAAGTCCACGACTTGCTTGATAACTGGCTGAAAAAGTTGCCTGTAGCCTAAGAAACAGAGATTTCATTTTAAGGCAATGTACACAAAGAAAATTAATCGCTTCTTCAGCCATCATTGCAATTGACACAGCAATATAGCACTTTAATTGATCACCTCTCAATAATAAAGAAACCTCTGTCCTTTTCTGCAATGATATATCGAAAAAAATAAATGCCGCAGATGTCCTTTACAAAACAAATTCTGCCAAATTGAAGAACTGCGAATGCTAACTTTAGGCTTGATCCCACCTGGCGCCTCAATGGTGTGGGAGGCTGAGTGCACACTGTGAAACCAAGGAAGGAAATCGTTTTTGGAAGCAAAGTGCACAGGCATTAATGCTTTAACACATTTGAACAGCCATCACAGAGGTGTTAACTGGGTCTGTATCAAATAATCGAACAGGGTTCTCTCTCATTAGACAATCCTCCAGAGACACCTCCCTGGCCTCAGTCTGACAGCATTAGCTGTTACGGGACGACATGACGACAAGAGTGACCCACTCACTGTGGTCACGGATAAGCACCCTACTCACTCGGGTCACGGATAAGCACCCTAACTCACTCGGGTCACGGATAAGCACCCTACTCACTCGGGTCACGGATAAGCACGCTACTCACTCTGGTCACGGATAAGAACCCTACTCACTATGGACAAGGATAAGGATAAGCACCCTACTCACTCGGGTCACAGATAAGAACCCTACTCACTCAGGTCACGGATAAGCACCCTACTCACTCGGGTCACGGATAAGCACCCTACTCACTCGGGTCATGGATAAGAACCCTACTCACTCTGGTCATCGATTCCGTCCCGGAGAGGCACGTTCAGGCAGTAATAACGGCCACTCTCAGCGCCCACCTCATACATGTCACCTGTGGGACAAAACAAACACGCGTTTGTTTACCAAGGAACAGAATTTACATTGTAATAAGAATTAAGAGATTACATTATGCAGGCAGTAGGACAAGTTGTGTATTACAGTATTTCTTTATTAGGGTTGTCAATAGGGCTTGCTGTTACCTGTCCCAGGGAAAAAGTAGTTTCCATATTTATGGAATGACACAGTCATGACACGATCTGTGAGGTAGAAGGCTTCCTGTACCCCGTCACCATGGTGAATGTCGATGTCTATATAGAGTACGCGTGGGTGATACCTAAAGAGAAATGTATATCAATAAATGTTCATGGCCCTTAGTGGGATGTGAAAAACAATAAAAAGTGGTCTTGTGTAGTCCAAATGGTTTAGTGGGATGATTTAAAGGAAGGTTTTCCCCAAAATCTATATTCACACGCATTCCTAGTCAAGTCATCAAAACCTATAGGCTATCCATGTTGTGATGTGGCATCTTAGATCCTGAATGGCGCAGTCAAATGGTGCATGCTTGGCTCTGCTTTGCAGTTTAACCCTGTTAATTTACGCTGGTATTTCCGATACTGACATGGAGTCAAGCTAACCATGGTTGTGTGTGAATTCAAATGATTTAACTACATAGTGCAGCTAAATATTGGCAAGTTTGTAATGCCAATTAAGTTCAGCTACAAAGATAGCTAGCTAAACGCAATAGCAACTGGGACTGAAACATGAAATTGAGCACATGCCGACTGATCAGGACCTTAACATCATGATCATTATGATATGTAATGTTTAAATAGTTTTACCTGAACACTACAAAACCATGTATACATGTGGTAAAATGTCACTTTAAAGAACAGGATTTTGAGTTTGACTCCTATGGTGATGGGGGGGCAGTATAAATAGGTATGGAAATGAAACCACTCACTACTGTCGTTCACTCTGCTAAAAGACTCAAATGTGAAATAATAAGGAAAGAGTAATATTGAAATATGAATATAAGTGAATGTGTGCTGTTCTCCTCTTACTTTAGAAGCTCAAGTATACTGATGACAATATCGTTCACGTAGCAAAACCCTGAGGCCTGAAAACACAAAATTTAAATCAAGAAGAGCTCATTCAAAGATAACCCGTGGCAGTGGTTTCCAACGGAAACACATGTATGCACGTACATAATGATTACCTCGAATTTCTTTGCATGATGAAGACCTCCAGCCCAGTTTATGGCAATATCACAAATCTGAAAAAGAAAATGGCCCCAAACAATGGTAAAAGTATCTGACTGGCGTTGGTAAGGACCCTGTATCGACTCTCCCACTGCCAAGGTGAAACCTCTATTGTTGTGTGTGTGTGCATCATATGGATCATACCTTGTGGTTTAGCTGTGTTGCACCCTGTAAGGAGGCTCCAGTATATCTGGAGCAGAATTCAAAGAGGCCTGGGAATACAGGACTGAGAGGACACATTATTATCACATAGATGAATACAGGACTGAGAGGACACATTATTATCACATAGATGAATACAGGACTGAGAGGACACATTATTATCACATAGATGAATACAGGACTGAGAGGACACATTATTATCACATAGATGAATACAGGACTGAGAGGACACATTATTATCACATAGATGAATACAGGACTGAGAGGACACATTATCATCACATAGATGAATACAGGACTGAGAGGACACATTATCATCACATAGATGAATACAGGACTGAGAGGACACATTATTATCACATAGATGAATACAGGACTGAGAGGACACATTATTATCACATAGATGAATACAGGACTGAGAGGACACGTTATTATCACATAGATGAATACAGGACTGAGAGGACACGTTATTATCACACAGATGAATACAGAACTGAAAGGACAGTATTATCACATAGATGAATACAGGACTGAGAGGACACATTATTATCACACAGATGAATACAGAACTGAGAGGGCACATTATTATCACATAGATGAATACAGAACTGAGAGGGCACATTATTATCACATAGATGAATACAATACCTTTTTACTTCTCTGTATTTGTAACCATTTCATAATAGTGATAATGCACCACAGGGGTTTGTGGAATATTGCCAATCTACCACGGTAACCTGATGTTTCCATGCAATCCGCGATAAGGTGTGCATACCATATTCCACCTGGTTCCCATTACTTGTTGCTTAAACATACCCCAGGTTAGTAATTTAGACTAACTGAAGAGAGAAAATGTTGCTTAAACATACCCCAGGTTAGAAATGTAGACTAACTGAAGAGAGAAAATGTTGCTTAAACATACCCCAGGTTAGAAATGTAGACTAACTGAAGAGAGAAAATGTTGCTTAAACATACCCCAGGTTAGTAATTTAGACTAACTGAAGAGAGAAAATGTTGCTTAAACATACCCCAGGTTAGTAATGTAGACTAACTGAAGAGAGAAAATGTTGCTTAAACATACCCCAGGTTAGTAATGTAGACTAACTGAAGAGAGAAAATGTTGCTTAAACATACCCCAGGTTAGTAATTTAGACTAACTGAATAGAGAAAATGTTGCTTAAACATACCCCAGGTTAGAAATGTAGACTAACTGAAGAGAGAAAATGTTAGAATGTCTCACCAGTCATCTCCTACATTGAAGGTGTTCAGACTCTTTGTGAAGCCCTGCATGTTATTAGGGCTGACCCTCTGCAGAAAGTCAATGTAATCTTCAGAGTGGAATCGACACATGTCATGTTGGGAGGCTTTGTATGGTTTGAAAACCTGTGGAACCAGGATCAGTCAAACATCAATGGTGTCAAGAAGGATATGAACATGTCTGGATGAAGAAGGTAATAACATGAATATGTCTGGATGAAGAAGGTAATGATATGAACATGTCTGGATGAAGAAGCTAATGATATGAACATGTCTGGATGAAGAAGGTAATGATATGAATATGTCTGGATGAAGAAGGTAATGATATGAACATGTCTGGATGAAGAAGGTAATGATATGAACATGTCTGGATGAAGAAGGTAATGATATGAACATGTCTGGATGAAGAAGGTAATGATATGAACATGTCTGGATGAAGAAGGTAATGATATGAACATGTTTGGATGAAGAAGGTAATGATATGAACATGTTTGGATGAAGAAGGTAATGATATGAACATGTTTGGATGAAGAAGGTAATGATATGAACATGTCTGGATGAAGAAGGTAATGATATGAACATGTCTAGATGAAGAAGGTAATGATATGAACATGTCTAGATGAAGAAGGTAATGATATGAACATGTCTGGATGAAGAAGGTAATGATATGAATATGTCTGGATGAAGAAGGTAATGATATGAACATGTCTGGATGAAGAAGGTAATGATATGAACATGTCTGGATGAAGAAGGTAATGATA
>JACXGM010016205.1:9334-20779 GCA_016801145.1 Umbra pygmaea
CTGTGCATGTTGCTCCTTTCATGTTCCTCAACTCTTTGACTGATATGGTTCCAGTCCTGCATTCCACTTATGAAGGGACTGGTTTCAGTTGGTTTGGCAAATGCTAAACATACTGCACAATACATGGTATGGTTCTCTTCAGTATGTAACCCATTTTCTGTCTGTGCCATCTTTGTGTTTAAACACTCTCTGTACTGTCTGGTATTGTCTTCTTCTGAGGGTGGTATGAAAAAAAAACCTCTACGCTGTGGCTGTTTGACTTGGGGTGCTTAAAGTAATTTAAAGTTTAGCTGGAGTGGGTATCTTTCTCTGCTCTTGGTCTAAGATCAACCTGAAAAAAACTGGTTTCTTTCCAAGATAGCAAGGAATAGATTATATATTCTTAAAATTAATTTATTACTTAAAAATCTCAATTAAATTATGCAGTAATTAATCTTACTGCACAAATAATAATACCACATCTACATTACAACCATTACAAATAGGGATGGGGTGATACCACTTTTTATGGAACGAGTACAAGTAAAGAGTATTTCATTTTGGGTACTTGCCGATACGAGTACCGATACAAGTACTTTTAAGAACTATGCCAAATGTCACAATTATAAAGCTAAAATCTGCTATTTCTTAGATGTTGATCAGCCAATTCAAATATAGAAAAGTAAATATTCCTACATATCCAGAAGAACATCGTACACATTGCAGGTCAATGTGTAATATTTATTACAGATGTCAATGGTTTAAGTCTCCTTCCCTAATTAGCTAAAGTGAGAGAAACACGTTTGTAAACGCAAACGCAATAGCCGTTTGTGTTAGAATTTGCCCTAAGCATTGCAGACGTTTTGTGTAAGATGAGAATGTCTGTTTGAAGGGACTTTTTCCAAAACAGGGATACTTACCTAATCATATATTATTCTGTTAGGGTATTTGATTGTTTTATTATAATCGGTAGCCTACACAATTAGCTATAGCTGTATACTATAACTGTATCTATTGAACAAAATTAAATAGGCTACATCGCATTTCCTTTAAGTTATATTTCTTAACGTTAGTATGTCAGAACTCAGAAATACTACTATTTTGTTCACCCAGAAGTTTTGCCAACTACCGATGTCTTTCCTCGCTTAAGGTGGCTTTCAGAGCTCCGGGGGCGTTCCTCATGCCGTTTGCTACAGTTATAGTATGCAACGAATAGCATAATAACTTGCATCCTTTGTTCGTTCCTGTACTTAAATGTGCGCATTTCCTTGAGGATTCCAATATTTTTTACCTATATTTTTACAAATATTAGGCTACATGAAAATAGCAATGAGAAAACGATTTCGTATTTCGCCATTTGAACTCTACTGGATAACTGCTGAGGAAAATATTTTTTTTCAAAAGCAAACGCGTGGCTTGGACTTTGGAATGATTATGCATTTTAGGCACAATTAAATCGCTTTTCTTTCTTTTTTGAATAGCAATATAGTATTTTTTTTGTAGTTTTTCAGCTTTATAAGCATGGTCTCTGAATGATGAAGTAGACTGTCGTTATCATCAATATGAAATATATGCATAGGGCTGTAAAGCGTTGCGCAGCATAACGCTCTTAAATGTGGAGGAAGTATCGTCTTGGCGTATCGGGCCTTTATTTTACAAGTACAAGTACGAGTACTTATGCCCAGTATCGGCCCGATACCAAGTAGCCTACTGGTTTTGGTATCGGTAACCAGATTAGTGGGGGGAAAAAACAGGTGATGACTGCATGTGTGGCGGGTGGTGGGCCGGCCCGCCGGCCGTCCTGGAGTACCGGCCGTTCTGTGATTCTCCAGATCACACAGATGGCCAGTCCGCCCCTGCCTCCATCTGTTCCATTTTTGATGAGCAATTTTTCGATTATTGACCTATATAAAACTATTTAATTACTTAACCACATCGGTTGGCTTTACATATCAAATGATATAGGGGACATTCTACCAGAAACGTACATTATCTGTCCTTGAATTGCTACAGTGAATAAAAAGATTTTAATAAAGAAATGTCTAAAACTAACTAGATGGTTGATTTCGTTGAGTTGTTCAGTAAAGGAATTTGTCATGCATTAGTTCTCAGATGTTTGTGTCTTTATTAAAATCACTTTTGAAACTTACAAAACCTGAAAAATGGCCTGTCCTCAGCCAAATTGGAGCTACATCTTTCATAGTTTTGTTATGTAAAACTGTTATTTAGTAAAACAATCACCATTAATAAGTTTAAGTTGCTATCATTCACATCAATTGAATAAAAACAAGAAATTATACATAAATTCCACAAATATTATTTTTCAACTGTCCCTATGTTTTCAGTCAGCCCTGTCACATTTACATAAAACACTACATAAAATGTGTGCAATGCGCCTTTAAGGTTATGGCTCAGAGGAAGTTAAATCATTTGACTGAGGTGAAGCTGACAGTAATCAAGGGTGAGTTTTGTCATTGAATTCTATGATTTTAAGCTTGTTTTTGGATGTTTTATTTTTTAGAGGACAGCTAAAGGGTCAGGCCCTGTCATGTTAAAATACCCCAGAAAATAATGAAAGTGTTTTAAATCCAAAACATGTCTAAAAAGGTTACTGAAATCCCTTTCTTGCATGTTAACAGTTTTTATGCTAGCATGCTAGCAGGCTGAACAATGGCATTTAAATTGGCGGACCGTCAGGCCCAGTCACGTCAGGTCCTGTCACATATTTTGTGACATGGCCTGACAGCCCTGTGACACAGCCTTACAAATGACTGGCATTGTTCTTTGTTATTACCTTTTTTGCATGTAATATGTGTTTAACGTATGCCATAGTAAAACATTATTTGAATAAATAGACATTACACTGTAAATGTAGCACTGCTTCTGAGGTTGCACTATGTATATTAATGATATTTCAACATATATAGATATAATTGTAATTTATATTAGCTTTTGAGTAATGATGACTGATTATTTCAATTCATACAGATTGCAGTTAGATGGCTCCAGTTGAGAGACAAAGACAGTGTTGGGCACGACGAAATGCAAACTGGAGAGAAAGGCGAAACATCTTGGGAGAGAAAGTGAAAGATGGATGAAGAAAAAGGTTATAAGGAAAAGTATTAACGCGTTGAATGAGCGAGAAAAAAGAAAGAGGCGGAAATTATGGAGAGAGCATCAGAGAACATCTAGGCTTGAGAAAAAGGTAACAGTTCCACAGCCAGGGCCAAGCGTAATACGAGCCCCAATTAAGATCCATCGACCGCGGCTGATGTACACTCACCTAAAGGATTATTAGGAACACCCGTTCAATTTCTCCTTAATGCAATGATCTACTCAACCAATCACATGGGAGTTGCTTCAATGTATTTAGGGGTGTGGTCCTGATCAAGACAATCTCCTGAACTCCAAACTGAATGTCAGAATGGGAAAGAAAGGTGATTTAAGCAATTTTGAGCGTGGCATGGTTGTTGGTGCCAGACAGGCCGGTCTGAGTATTTCACAATCTGCTCAGTTACTGGGATTTTCATACACAACCATTTCTAGGGTTTACAAAGAATGGTGTGAAAAGGGAAAAACATCCAGTATGCAGCAATCCTGTGGGTGAAAATGCCTTGTTGATGCTAGAGGTCAGGGGAGAATGGGCCGACTGCTTCAAGCTGATAGAAGGGCAACTTTAACTGAAATAACCACTCGTTACAACCGAGGTATGCAGCAAAGCATTTGTGAAGCCACAACACACACAACCTTGAGGCGGATGGGCTACAACAGCAGAAGACCCCACCGGGTACCACTCATCTCCACTACAACCAGTAAAAGAGGCTACAATTTGCAAGAGCTCACCAAAATTGGACAGTTGAAGACTGGAAAAATGTTGCCTGGTCTGATGAGTCTCGATTTCTGTTGAGACATTCAGATGGTAGAATCAGAATTTGGCGTAAACAGAATGAGAACATGGATCCATCATGCCTTGTTACCACTGTGCAGGCTGGTGTTGGTGGTGTAATGGTTTGGAAGATGTTTGCTTGGCAAACTTTAGGCCCCTTAGTGCCAATTGGGCATCGTTTAAATGCCACGGCCTACCTGAGCATTGTTTCTGACCATGTCCATCCCTTTATGGCCACCATGTACCCATCCTGCTACTTCCAGCAGTATAATGCACCATGTCACAAAGCTCGAATCATTTCAAATTGGTTTCTTGAACATGACGATGAGTTCACTGTACTAAAATGACCCCCACAGCTCACCAGATCTCAACCCAATAGAGCATCTTTGGGATGTGGTGGAAAGGGAGCTTCGTGCCCTGGATGTGCATCCCACAAATCTCCTTCAACTGCAAGATGCTATCCTATCAATATGGGCCAACATTTCTAAAGAATGCTTTCAGCACCTTGTTGAATCAATGCCACATAGCATTAAGGCAGTTCTGAAGGCGAAAGGGGGTCAAACATAGTATTAGTATGGTGTTCCTAATAATCCTTTAGGTGAGTGTAAGTTGCAGGCAAAAGAGAGAGGGGCGAAAGCGTTCCAAGAAAGAGAGGAAGAAGCTCCAGGACAAAGTGAAAGAGCTACATGAGGCCTTAGCAGCTGAAAAAAGAGAAAAAGAGCGATATAAAAAAAGGTTCCAACGGGTGCTGAATCTTAATGAATTGTTACATTAAATATGATTTTATAATGAAATAAAATGAAATAAGTTTTCTGAATTAAAAAGATGTTTGGACTATCAGTTGTGAGTCATATTGTAATGAATTAGTATCCTTTTTATGTATTTGGCTGAACTTTGACATATATTATAATATTAGATTAACATTAAAATCATAATAATAATTTAAAATAGGAATTCTTACCAAAACCTAAACAAAAAAGACAAAACATAACTTTATCTGCATCAACAAAATCCATAAAGTCAGTCCTGTCACAGCACCGTCAGTCCTGTCACGCCACAGTCAGTCCTGTCACAGGACATTATGATAGAAAAATGTACTATTTGAGAAAATTATTGAAGAATTAATCTCTTTACCTGTGTAGATGAAGGTAGGGGTATATATCCACCGCTAAGTTTTTGTAAAAATCTCCTACGTAAAACTAGTGTTTTTACAACTATATGAGTGCCTGAAGGGGATTCTGTGCTTAACATCCACTACAGTTGACCAAAAAGTTGATTATATTTCTTATAGGAATTTCAAAACCATGTTAGATACAATCAGGGACATGTGACCAATAAGAAAATGCTATTTATAGCAAAGAAATTAATTAGGAAATCATTCTAATATATACAAATTTGTCTGTGACAGGGCCTGACATTCCAGGGGTAAAATGCATATAAAAATGTAGATTATTTTTATTTATTATTAATATTTTATTCAATCATCCTCCATATGAGTCTATGTTCAGATTCAAGAATAAGAAAACATTTCCCCCAACATTTTTAAAAGTGGAAATGTACATTTCTGGTAGAATGTCCCATAGGCTAAACATATGCATATATCCCAAACGCCAACACAACAGTATCATTACAAGCCACACATACCTTCATTCTCTACAGAGATCTCAGCAGTATCTATGCCGTCCACACCTTCCACTTGTTCGGCAACGTGTATTTGCTGCACCACCTAGTTAGCGTGTCTATTTCTGGTGGACCTGAACCAGTTCTCCTCTTTTTACCTCCTCCACTTCTCTCCTTGTAGATGATAACGAGTTGATTTAACTTGTTATGGCAATCGAAATTGGATGTTTTTCCGAGGGTGTGGATGTTCTGCACTGTAGCTAATATATATCAGGTTTGCTGTTACTTCATGCACTAAGATGTTAATTTCTTCTTCACTAAATTTAAGCTTGCGCTTTCTTTTTCCCGTAGGGAGATCCATGATAGATACATACGGGCCCATTGTTTGCTCTTTTAGAGGCGCGCTAATGGAGGGCGGAGTATGCGCTGATTGCGTAATGGGTATCGGGTTTGATAAATACTACGCTAAATGTGGAAGCATAGCCTGCGCTATTACCGAACACGCATAAACAGACGCAGCGCACACTGCGCTAGTGTTAGTAAATTCGGCCCAGAGTGTTTAAAAAATAACAATATCTTAGAAATTATTTCATTATTAAATAGCCGAATGTGTGCAGCTGTAAACTGAATAAATGGAAAATGACCCTTGCTAAACATCGGGTGAGACGTTCTTACCATCTTACTTGAAAATTATTCAGGATTTAAGTATATCTTATGTATGACCATGCCTTTTATTACATGTCCAATGCTTTAAGGTTCAATAATTTCTGCCCTCCATAAACATTCGATATATAAATAGCCTCTTGATTTTGTCTCGCTTTCCATTCCAGATAAATTTAATATTCAGTAGTTATACATGAACACTCCCCACACATCAGCTATCACGAAGAAGAGAGTAGTCATTCCACAAATAGACAGGCACTGTCCTTTCCAAGGTAGAAATAAGTCATGCAATTTTTGCTAGCATTTTTTTTGCTAGCATTTATTTTTGCTAGCATTCTATAAACATTTTGGGTTAACCTTGATCTTTCTTTCGGTATACAGTTGTGTTCAAAATAATAGCACTGTGTTAAAAAAAGTGAGTAAAGCTCACAATCCCTGTTATAGCTTTTATTTCCATACACACAAATGCATTGGGAACACTGTACAGTCTATTCCAAATCAAAACATGAAGAAAAATCAATCAAATTTGTTATAACTTTACAGAAAGTGAAGAAAAAGGAATGTTAGGCTGGTGAACAAAATTTTCTTTACAAATTCAAAACATTTACCGTATAAACTGAAAATTGCTTGAAGATTTAGCCAATCTGTGAATCACTGAACTAATATTTAGTTGTATAACCATGGTTTCAGAGAACTGCTTCACATCTGTGTTGCATGGAGTCAACCAACTTCTGGCACCTGTGAACAGGTATTCCAGCCCAGGACAATTTAACAACATTCCACAGTTCCTCTGCATTTCTTGGTTTTGCCTCAGAAACAGCATTTTCTATGTCACCCCGCAGGTTTTCTATTATTTCTACATTTGTTGGTCTGGAAAAAAGATGCTGCTTGTCTACTGGTTTGTTTGGGGTTGTCACGCCCAGCCCAGTGTGGGCTGAGATATGGACTCTAGGGCCCTATCTTGCACCCAGCGCGATTTACTTTTTACACTGACGCAAGTATTATTCCTATTTTGCACCCGACGCACAAGGGACTTTTCCTGCACAAACGCTCGTCGGTAAATTAGGGAATGAACTTGTGCTCCTGGTTCAGCAAAAAGAGGAGGCGTGTTTCAGCAGCCTATCATTTTCTACACTTTGTATGTTTTCACTCTCCAATCAACTTTTTAATCAGCATATGCTGTTCTTCTGAACAATGTCTGGAATGACCCATTTTACTCAGATTTTCAGAGAGAAATGCATTATAACCAGCATGTACAAAATTTGCTGCCTTCGTCCTTGAATAAGGGCCACCTGTTTGACACCTGTTTTTTCACAGAATGAATGACCTCACTGCTTGAACTCCACACTGCTATTATTTTGAACAAGCCCCTTTCAATTAAGGATTTAATTACAAAAAATCAGCAACATGCATGTTATGATTGTTGGGTCTGTTGGTTTTCTATTACTCTACTGCACCTACTAGAAAATTATTTGTCATGTTGAAATATGATTTCTACCAAAAACAGTCATTAATCTGGTTAGTGATGTTGGACTGGTATTATTTTGAGCACAACTGTATGTACAGTGCATCCGGAAATTATTTACAGCACTTCACTTTTTCCACATTTGTTTTACACCCTTATTCCGAAATGGATCAAATTAATTATTCCACATAAATTTCTACAAACAATACCCCATAATGACAATGTGAAATAAGTGTGTTTGAAATTTTAGAAAGTGTATTATGAGGGAAATAATGAATTTAATCCATTTCTGAAAAGTGGTGTAACAAAACAAAATGTGGAAAAAGTGAAGCACTGTGAACACTTTCCGGATGCACTGTATCAGGTGGAAAGGTGAGTAGTTATATATGAACATTCACCACACATGAAATATCAGAGTTCAGTAGTTATACCTGCCAATTAGGAATGAGGGGTCGATAGTGTCATACGTATCCATGGTGTAGTGGAGGAACAGAGAAAAATGTGAGGATTATGAGTTAAAATCATATGAGTTTAATGCTGAAAACACTCGTAAAATAATACAGCCTCCAGGGGCAAAACAAGGAATACCATATGCTGAATAAACACACTAACAACACAGACTTTACAGGAAAACAATGAGCAACAAGTGAATAAAAAACCCAGGGACTAAATAAATCACTAATAACTGTAAATGAAAACTAGCTGAGTGAGTTTGACATGGGAGGGAAGTAATCAATTGGTTAATAAAACGAATTGCCTGACTGTCCAGAACATAAAACACCTGACACTATACATGAAACGGGATTTTCTACTGAGCCGTCAGCCCTCAGGTGATCTCAGGGGGAGGGAGACCGTTAAACATAATCATGGTTGAAATATGGCCTGGTTAGGAATTTAGCCATAACACTGTGACACACCTACTCTTACTACAAGAGCCATGGGATTTTTACTAATAACAGAGTCAGGACCTACCATGTTTACTTCCCATCCGAATGATGGCAGCTAAATGGCAGTTAAAATTCCTGTTATTGTAACATGTATGAATAATTTCTGATTAAGGATACGCCGATAGGATACGCAGATAGGATATGAGTATTTTTGTTATTATCCGTGATATATATCGTATTTCAGCTTACATCTCGATTGTTCTGAAAAATAAATTGGCTCATCGGTCTGCCTGTAAAGAAATATTTGGAAAGTAGGTTTAATGTGCTGCCCTTCATATAGAACAAGGTATTCTCATTAGATGTTTTGTGGGTTGTTTTAATATATAACGTTATACACAGTAATATGTAGGGATAGTCTGAAGAAATAATTGACCAGGTAATTTGCCCGGCTCAATGTGTGTTATATAAAACATGCAAAATCTTTAGTCGTGTACAAGTGACTGCCCCCCCTAAATTAATAGAATCCAAGGAGCAAGATGGCCTATGGTTCAGTGTATCTAAGAAGCATCACAAATTTCCCTGGTTCAGTCACTCAACCGTCATTCTGTCCCTGAACAAGACGGTAAACCCTAATGGCTCTCCATCCCTGTTACAATCTCCCCAGCTCTGTACTGTTAAACAACGTTAAAATGAAAAACAATCAAATTGGTTTAGGATCAGGTGTTTATATACGTTGTTAAAATAAATGGGGCGGCCCAATAAAACGTTGTAACATCATTTCAGCCTGGGTCTGAACTGATGTTACATGGTTCTAAGCACAACCATGAGTCATTCCAGACATGTTTCCATCTACTTTTTGGACTTCCATTCAGTTAATAAATGTACACACACCTGTCTGTTATTATGCCATTATCTCTCACTCTGGTTTCTGTTCTGCTAACCAGGTTCCCTATGATATCGCCATTCCTTCCAGTTTGTGTGTGTTTCATTGTTTATCTGTATGTCTGCTGACGCATGTTGCTAGTTTTTCATGTTTTGTCACATTATATCTAAAGCTGATATTTCAACTGTATTAGGCAAAGCCAGTTTATTGTTTTGGGCATAATTGTTGCCCTGGTACTCTTGTGCCTGTTGGCCATACGATTAGGTGTTCATTAAATATTCCACTTGACGCTACACTTCTGCTTCATACTCCTCATTGTTACCAGATTGTTACAAACATTTTCAAAAGATTGATTGAACAACAGAAATATTGTCAACAGATTTATTGATTAATTGAGTGAGTGATTGAGTGATTGTTTGATTGACTGACTGATATAATAAAAATGTTATCAACAATTTTCCATTTTCCAAAGCCACAACACTCCATAATCAAAAGAAATTCCTGAATACATCCGGATAAGAGCTGTTGAGTTGATCTGGGCTTCTACAAAGCTAAATAAAGATCCATATTGACCAAATAAAGAAAGTTTGGGACAGGTGCGTTTTCCTAGGAGTGGCCATCCTGCCAAACTGTCTTCATAAGAAAGGTTTAAAATCCTCCAGGAAGGACCCTAAAACCTACTACCTCTCCTGCCTCAGCTAAGGCCAGTTTACATTCATACACCCTCAGAAAGACATTGGCATTTACCTAACACAGAGTGGACCTGTGGTTTCTCTAGTAATGAAATATCCTGAGCCCAAGTCTGATATATAATATTAGACCACTGAATTTTTTCATTTAAATTGCTAGGTAGTTTCTAGCTTCCTAAGAAAGGAATGTCAGGCCATTCGTCCAGGAACTGACTCTGAAGTGCTGCTAGGTCAACATTTTATCAGATTTTCCTTCTGTAGTTTAATTTGGTGCATACATTCATTACTAGTGTATACTGTTAATTTAAATATCTTATCAATGTAGTTCTGTGTCATGTCATCTTGCTATTTTATGCCTTTGCCCAGATCATCGTTAAAAAAGAGAATTGGTTGTCAACTAAAATATCTGGTTAAATAACTCACATTTCAATACCAGTCAATTACAACATTCTAAAAGTTCAAATTCCAAATGAAGTTAATAGAAAATAATTAGAATTGGAAAAGCAGTGTACTTCCTGCATTGACTGAAGTCAAATTGTACTGAAGTGAACCTTGACACTCTGTGTCTTCAGTTCAGGGCAGTCAGGTGGCTGAATGGTTAGGGAAAATTCAGACATTTGTCAGTTTGAGTCCCAAGTAGGCCAAATGTCTTGGTGCCCATAAGCAAGGCACCTTACCCTATCAATGTCACTGCACTTACTGTAAGTTACTTTGTATAGGAGTGTAGCTACTTACTCTACGTACACTGTAAGTCACTTTGTATAGGAGTGTAGCTACTTACTCTACGTACACTGTAAGTCACTTTGTATAAGAATGTAGCTATCTACTCTACGTACACTGTAAGTCACTTTGTATAGGAGTGTAGCTACTTACTCTACGTACACTGTAAGTCACTTTGTATAAGAATGTAGCTATCTACTCTACGTACACTGTAAGTCACTTTGTATAGGAATGAAGCTACTTACTCTACAAACACTGTAAGTCACTTTGTATAGAAGTGTAGCTACTTACTCTACAAATACTGTAAGTCACTTTGTATAGGAGTGTAGCTACTTACTCTACGTACACTGTAAGTCACTTTGTATAAGAATGTAGCTATCTACTCTACGTACACTGTAAGTCACTTTGTATAGGAATGAAGCTACTTACTCTACAAACACTGTAAGTCACTTTGTATAGAAGTGTAGCTACTTACTCTACAAACACTGTAAGTCACTTTGTATAGGAGTGTAGCTTCTTATTCTACGTACACTGTAAGTCACTTTGTATAGGAGTGTAGCTACTTACTCTACAAACACTGTAAGTCACTTTGTATAGAAGTGTAGCTACTTACTCTACGTACACTGTAAGTCACTTTGTATAGGAGTGTAGCT
>JACXGM010016206.1:0-20679 GCA_016801145.1 Umbra pygmaea
AAATCAATCATATTTTTTTATTTCATTTATATCTGCATTTGTCTAAAACCTAGAGATGTTCAAACTTTAAAATATCATTTATTCAATGTATTCATGTCAAAATGATATATAAAAATCTTTTCATATGCTCTTTTGCCTGGAAACGCTTCCAACACGCTTGCCTGTCGCGTGAAAAATAGGCGTCGGTCCTATTTCTAGCTTGCAAGCGTTTTCGGAGACGCGCGTGTCACGCAGGCATTGTGCAAGCTCCAACCTGTTAACATGGAAGCCGAAATAAAAACGCTCACGCCACGCAGCCGCCACGCTCACGCCACGCAGCCAGTCTGCAGGCGGCCTTAGAAAGCCCGGTTATTAAACAGATTACCAGAGAATTCCAAATCCCACCACACAATCTCCACGATGCAATCCGTTTTCAGAGCTGGTCATGGGTGCACCTTTGTCACGCTCAAAACATCTAAACAATATTTAAACCGCCATTGATTTAATACATTACCATGCAGCCATCTCCATCAACCTGGCCAAGGCTTTTGACTGTCTATCACCATATCCTTATTGGCAGAATCAACAGCCTAGGTTTTTCCAATGACTGCCTCAATTGATTCACCAAATACTTCTCAGATAGGGTTCAATTTGTTAAATCGGAGGGTCGGTTGTCTGGACCTCTGGCTGTACATGGGGATGCCACATTTCTCAGGCCAACACTTTTCTCGGTGTGTATCAATTATGTCGGTCATGCAGCTTCTGACTCGGTGATCAGCCCTTTATGCCAACAACACCGTTCTATCAACATCAGGCCCTCATTGCTACATCATTTTATTGCATATTTCCTCAAAGCTGCTTCTGCAGAAGGCATACAAATTACTACACATTTTATTGATTATTACACTGATAATAAATCCAGAGTGGTGATGCTAGTCAGGAAGGCAGGCTGGTTTGGGCAGCAATCAGTTGAAGAACATGCATTTGGTGTTACTAGAGTGTAGAAGCAGTTGTTGCTGTTGTACATTAAATGAATGTACTCAACTTAATTTACTCAGAGTCTGGAGGACGTGTAGAAAATGGAGCATAGACTTTAGTGTTTATAGCCGAATTGTCTTTGCAGAGAACTGTCGACAATCAGATAACTTTCATTGTCTTAACACTGTTGGCACATTCCTACAATGGGGCAGATCTTCATTTACAGTGAAACAATTCTTCATAGTTATATTCATAGTTGTAATTCATTGTCACAAATCCAGAATAACTTAGTCTTTGCTGCATAATTTCCACATGGTCCATAGCTCTTAGGGAATACCAATCAATACAGAATAACATTTATAGAACCATAATAAAACTCTTCTAGACATTTTAAAGTATTGTATGTAGTAAATGATGATCCTGACTAAATGTTGATCATTGAACAGAGATTCTTTATTAATTATACAGGAACCTCAATGTAATGTGTGGGATTCTTTTTCTCATATCGTTGCTACATCATTTTATTGCATATTTCCTCAAAGCTGCTTCTGCAGAAGGCATACAAATTACTACACATTTTATTGATTACACTGATAATTACTTTGACAAGAAAATACTTCTATATTGGCCACGGAAAGAGTGTTTTATGGCACCAAAGCTCTTTGGAGGTTTTTAGCATAGTTTGAAGCCTGAAATGTGGCAAAAGGTTGAAATGTTCATGGGGGCCGAATACTTTCGCAAGGCACTGTACCATTCCTATACTATGTTGATGTTATCTACAGAACTGCCTCTAACACCCTCCTGAGAATATTTGATGAATTCTATCACAGCGCTATCTGAAATGTCACCAATGCCCCAATTTAACACCCACCACTGCAAACTCTATGCACTAGTTAGCTGGCCCTTTTTACACACTCAGCACCTGACTCACTTGTTTCAATTCATCAACAAGTCCTTACTTTGCAAAACCACACCATGCTTAAAAGATAACAGTCTCAACTTACTTTTTCCATTTTTGGATGCCTGCAATTTTCAAGGTATTCCCCACATTATGCAATGCTTTGTAACACAAACAAAACATCCTAAAATGGATAAATTACATTAAAGAAGGACAGCTGTGTCCATTTACAAACACAGTGGAAGCACAACTCAACTAAAATTCCTGGTCAAACATTAAAATATACACAGTCTAGGAAATATTTGTCCCATTTAAGCTGCTTTACCAATTTTTTAAATATCATGCAATATATTTTCTACAGTTTTGTAAGCTGGTCACTGAAAAAGAAAGTAGTTCTGTTTTCCCTCCGCGAAATTCTACAGAGTACACCTTTGATGTTCAGCAATACTGCATTCTAGAATTTTAAAGGAAAATATTAAACTTTCTTCACCTCCATATAGACATCAATTAACAATTGTCACAATTAACCAAAAGGTACGCATGTTCATTATTATTTTATTATTGACCTTTATTTATAAAGGGAAAATAAGCTAACCAGAATCTCTTACAGTTGTGCCCTGTGATACAACAATATAAAAAACAGCAGCCAAAAATAAACAGGATACAAATAAAACATGCAATGAAATAAAACATTTAAAACACATAATAAAAAGACTTCAAGATAAACATTTACAGTAAAAAGGGCATGTAACAGACATTTAAATGTGCGTACAGGCACTAAAACCTGAAGGTTAAGTTTGCTCTGTACAGTATCATTCCATATGTGAGGCATGGTATTCAAACACAGTTTTATCTAACTCAGAGAGAACCCATGGTTAGCCTTCTCAATTTTTTTATTCAAGAAAGCTAGGCAGTTTCTGTCACACAGCCTTATAAACAAACATGAGCCCATGTCTGGACCTTCTAAGAAGACCTGACCAACTGAGGTGTTTAACAGGCAATGATGTGTGTTAGTTTGCTCCAGTAATAAAGTGCATGTTCAGCAATCTAATAACTACAAAGTAAAAGTATTTCTGTGCTCGGCTGAGATCTTAATTCAGAATAAGAAGAGCAGGTAAAGGAAGTTAATATCTAACCAGTGATCTGTGCAATAAAAACACACAGCAAAAATGATTAGTTATGGCCACTGTTTAGTTATGACCTCCCTTTACCAGGTCACATAAGTTTTAATGAGGAACTTCCCAAAACAGGTGAACCCCACTGAATCCTCATCTCTGAGTAGGCTCTTTTCATACATCTCTAATAACCAGATCCCGTCTTCATGGGTAGACAGCCACTATACCCCACACTACCAAATAAACCTTCAGCTGTTGAATGACAGTTCACCTCGTCACATCTTATTGTACTTGCAATTGCACTTGTCCAAGTAATAGAGTGATGACCAGTTACCAGTAACTCACTATAGAGTTCACTAACTAGATATGCACACATGGAGCTCGACCAATAAGCTTTGGATCTGAAAAAATCAAGTTGTGTTGTTTAAATTAGACATTTCACAGCTGACTGACGAAGACACAACTATAGCTTGCATTGAATTCTGAGTGATATCAGCTCTGAAAATGAAAAAAAGTTGTTCTTGTCAGGGCAGAGGGGCTAACCTACTTGATTTCAACCAGCACCTTCAGATTTTAAGTGTTAAAAGTTACAACTTTCACAAAATAAAATAAATATGACATTAAACTATTTGACTTTGGTATTCTATTTTAATACATTTGACAAACAAACAGAATTCAACTTCAATGTACAATACTCAAAAATGGAAGCTTAGGACATTGCGGGTCAGAAGCAACGCACTGTCTGAAATCCTAGCCGTGCTTTCCACCTGGCTACCCCCCACAGTTCTTTCTAAAACTATCCAAAGCAATTATAACAACCCTTATTACTAGCCTGTTTAACCTCGCTTTCACGTCATCGGAGATCCCTAAAGATTGGAAAGCTACTTTTGCCGCCCCGATAGTGATTGCCTGATCATGTCAGGTGTAGCTTTGTTCATTGTCATTTTTTTTTACAAAAAGTACAAATATTTATTCATTTATTATTCATTTATTCTGCACCCGACATGTTCAGGCAATCCATCTATGGGCGGCAAGGTGTTCTAGGAATTAGGGCAACTGATTGAGGTCCATTAAGACACTAGTTCGAATCCCCCACTGCCAAGGTGAAGCCTCTGTCATTCTGTCTGTAAGACAGGTAACCTAACTGCTCCCAGGATGTTGCTGTAAATAAGAATTGTTTCTTAGTCAACTTACCATTAAACTCCTTTAAAACCGCTTTAATACTTGGTAAGGATAATAATCTGATAATTGTGTGCGATGAGTATTGTATGATACTAAACCTAGACACACCAAAAACAGATGTAAAAAAACATTTTTATCAAGTAACTTTAAGTAGTTTAGTTACTTTCAATAAAGAGTAACTTACATAACTTAGTTACTATTATGAAGAACTAGTAACTTTTAAAGTAATGTTCCCCAACACTGGTCACTACTTAGTCAGGATTTTCCCTCACCTGGAAGTCTAGGTCTTAATTGGACTTAATCGAAAGGACATCTGTGCTCTAGTTCTGTAACTTCTTAAGACCTACATCCACCATGCCCTGCCTTTCTAAAGTTTTTGAATGTCAGGTTAATACACAGATTACAGAGAACTTTGAATACCAGCACACCATCTCAACAATGCAATTTGTTTTTCAGAGCTGGTCATGGGTGCACCTTTGTCACGCTCACGTCCTAAACTATATTTTAACCGTCACTGATAAAATAAATTACTGTGCACCCATCTTTATCAACCTGACCATGGCCTTTGACTGTCTATCTCTGTATCCTCATTGGCAGACTAAACAGCCTTGGTTTATCCGAATACCGCCTCAATGATTCACTAACTACTTCTCATCAATTTGTTAAATCAGAGGGTCTGTTATCTGGACCTCTGGCTGTCTCTATGGGGATGCCACATCAACACCAGGCCCTACATTGGACCCTGAGCTGAAAACCTCCAAAGAGCTTTGATGCCATAAAACCCTCCTCCTGGGGCCTACAACTGCTTCTACACTCTAGTAAAACTAAATGCATGCTCTTCAAATGATTTCTGCCCAAACCAGCCATACTGCACGCCCTGGTGAAAATGACCATGTCCCCTTTCTAGACTTTATTAATGTCATCTACAGAACTGCCTCTAAAATGTCACCAATGTCCCAATTTAACACCCAACACTGCAAATTCTGCACTAATTAGCTGGCCCTTCACACACTCAGTGCCTGACTCACTGGTATCATCTCATCACTAAGTCCTTACTACGCAAATACCACCATACCTAAATTAGTTTGTTACCATGGCCTCGCCCACCAGCAATCCGCACTCATGCAGGTACATCTCGCTGGTCACCACAAAAGCTCCTATGCCCACCAATCCTCCTTTGCCCATTTATGCCCCAGTACCTTAGTCATGCCCCATGGCGTATGTTTCACATATTTATCTGCACAATAAGTTATTATTTGCACAATATCATTTGCACAGTTACACTTGAGTGTTAACTATTCCATTATTATTGCTCTGCCACTTTGCATACCAACTGATCCTCGCTGCATGCTCCTAGCGAATCAGGCAGTTTTTCTGTAGTTCTGTTGTAAACATTTTATTTAATTTGTTAGTGGATGACTAGGCATGTTGTCATGTCTGGGGAAATGTTGGCGGGTCCGTAGGCTAATTCACAATCAGTACTTCAAATATCAAATAATAAAAACATTTTGATATGATGTCCAGACATGTCTCATTAAATCTACCCCGGTGACCGACGACCGCTGTTCCATCATTATTATTCGTTACCTCCCTGTTCCAAACTTAACAACTAAGACCATTTTACAAATGGAAATGTTTTCATAATTTGTGGATATTTTTTGCATGTCTCTGTAGATAAACCTCATTACTAAATGTTTTACTACAGAGTGAGCAGCCATGTGGTTTCTCTCCTGTGTGGATCACTTTATGCCTCATTAGGAACCTCTTCTGACTGAAGCTTTTCCCACAGTCTACACAACGGAATGGTTTCTCTCCAGTGTGCAAATATTTATGTATGATTAGATTGTCTTTTCGACTGAAGGTTTTCTGACAGACACTACAGCTGTAAGGTTTCTCTCCGGAGTGAATACGTTTATGTAAAATTACACTGTGCTTGCGAGTGAATGTTTTCCCACAGACACCACAACTGAATGGTTTCTCTCCTGTGTGAATATGTTTATGTGAAATTAAGCTTGCCTTATGATTGAAGGTTTTCCCACAGTCCCTACAGCTTAATAGTCCCTTCCCAGTGTGAATACGTCTATGTTCAATAAAACTGTGTTTTAAACAGAACGTTTTCCCACAATCAAAACAGCTAAATGGTTTCTCTCCTGTGTGAACACGTTTATGTGTGTTTAATTTATACTGGTGACTGAATATTTTCCCACACTCATCACAGCTAAACTTTTTCTCAGCTGTGTGAGTGGTTTTGTGTGTGTTTAGTTTGGACTTGACACTGGATATGTTTTCACAGTCACCACCTCTAAAAGTTTTCTCAGCTCGGTGAGTTAGTTGGTGTGTTTTTAGGTTGCCATTCAGACTAAATCTTTTCCCACAGTCAGTACAGCTGAATGGTTTCTCTCTGGTGTGAACACGTATATGTGCAATTAAGTAGTCCTTGCGACGGAAAGTTTTCCCACAGTTACCACAGTGAAACTTTTTTTCAGTCCCGTGAATCAGTTTGTGTTTATTTAGTCTACTTTTCAGACTGAACCTTTTCCCACATTGTCCACAGCTGAATGGTTTCTCTCCTGTGTGAATACGTTTATGTATGATTAGACTGTCCTTGCGACTGAAGGTTTTCCGACAGTCACTACAGCTGTATGGTTTCTCCCCTGTGTGAGTACGTTTATGTATGATTAGACTGTCCTTGCGCCCAAACGTTTTCCCACAGATACCACAAATGTGTGGTTTCTCTCCTGTGTGAATACGTTTATGTGCAATGATGCTGTCCTTACGATGGAAGGTTTTCCCACAAACACTACAGCAGAATAGTCTCTCTCCTGTGTGAATATGTTGATGTATGATTTTCTTTTGATTTAAGTCATTTGAATAGTCAACAAAGATCAATTTCTTTTCTCCAGTGTACGTCAGCTTACTGGTCGTTGGGAACTGCTGGACAGTTGAGATGTGACTGGTGGAATTCTTTTGATCATCCGAAGGGAAAAGGAAAATGTTTGTTCCTGTTAAGGGGGTCAACATGGAAAACGTTTGGGTTTGGGGAGGAGTCAAGGACCAAAGTGGGTTCTCCTGATTACATTCACTTTTCACACAGGGAGGAGTCAATATGGAGTCTTTGCTATCTAAGAGCCTTTGAAGCTGCTCTTTTTCCTGACTGGTCCTGAGTTCCTCTTTAATCTGTGTGGGCTCTGGGTCCTCCTGCCCCAGACTGGGGCTCCACTCCTGCTCACAGTGCTGCTGCTCAGGGGGAACCTCCTGTTCAGAGACAGAGAACTGCAGGGAGTCTGGAGGGAAGGAGAGGAGAAGTAGAGGATATATAAAGCTGTATGTAAAATGATTTTAGAAATCTGTGGCAAAACAGCAAACAGTAAGTGTTTATTTTGGATGACTATCAATTAATTGGTTAATGTGTTTCTAAAATCTTACTCTAATCAATGGCCAATCAGAATAAATTGGTAGCCTGGATCCTGAGTTCAGGGGAAACGCTGCAGCCTGTGTTTGAAACTAACACTTATGGTTCCTCAAAACTCTTTACTTCTCAATGACAGTCAGAATTTTTTATAATAAACTTATCAAAGGTGTACCTATATTATACTGATTATGCTAATGGTGGCCACCAGGTAGCATCGTTGTACACAACAGTTGTTAATACAGAGCTATGTTTGGCTCACAGCTATTTATAATTTGACTTGCTTAACATAGCGTATATATATATCTTTATCATTAAAGTGTTTCACATATTATTGTATTCAACGACATTACGTTTTTAAGAGAAGCTCACCAAAAGATATTACCTGCATTCTAAGAAAATACACAAACACTGGTGTACAGTTGTGCCTAAAGGTTTTGACATGGAGGAAGGCCTGGTGTCAAGAAGGGCAGAAAAGAAGCCACTTCTCTCCAGGAAAAACATCAGGGACAGACTGATATTCTGCAAAAGATACGAGAATTGGACTGCTGAGGACTGGGGTAGAGTCATTTTCTCTGATGAATCCCCTTTTCGATTGTTTGGGCCATCCGGAAAGCACCTTGTCTGAAGAACACAAGGTAAGCGCTACCATCAATCCTGTGTCATGCCAACAGTAAAGCATCCTGAGACCATTCATGTGTCTCAGCCAAGGGAGTGGGCTCACTCACCATTTTGCCTAAGAACACAGCCATGAATAAAGAATGGTACCAACACATCCTCTGAGAGAAACTTCTCCCAACCATCCAAGAACAGTTTGGTGAAGACCAATGCCTTTTCCAGTATGATGGAGCACCTTTCCATAAGGAAAAAGTGATAACTACTGTAAGTGGCTCGGGAAACAAAACATCAACATTTTTGGTCCATGGCCAGGAAACTCCCCAGACCTTAAACCCATTGAGAACTTGTGGTCGATCCTCAAGAGGCAGGTGGACAAACAAAACCCAACAAATTCTGACAAACTCCAAGCATTGATCATGCAAGAATGGGCTGCCATCAGTCAGGATGTGGCCCAGATGTTAATTGACAGCATGGCAGGGTGGATTGCAGAGGTCTTGAAAAAGAAGGGTCAACACTGCAAATATTGACTCTGCATAAACGTAATGCAATTGTCAATAAAAGTCTTTGACACTTATGGAACGCTTGTAATTTTACTTCAATGTACTATAGTAACTACTGATTTAAAGATCTAAGAACACAGAAGCAGCAAAACTCTGTGGAGACCAATACTTGTGGCGTTCTAAAAACTTTTCACCCCAACTGTACTCAGTGCTCAATGAAGTAATACTGATTTATTCCACAGATTTCTCTAGAGGGCGCATAACCAAATGGAGTAGTCACTGGACTAATATACATGCAGGTTCGAAACTAGAGGTCGACTGGCTAGGATTTTTCATGGCCGATTCCGATTTCCGATTATTGGGAGACCAAAAAAGCCATATTTACTTGTTCAGTATATCATATGTTAATAATGGGCATAGTAAGATTTGTATTTCATAACTTTTCATATTAAATGTTTTCTAACAAACCTTTGGGTATTGCATTTTGATAGTTGACCAATTATTAACCAATAGTTTTTTTGTGCTGCACAACTGGAGTAAAGGCACAGTATCTGAGGTAATTACCAGAAGTACTTATATATATCTCTGGTTTTCCCTGATTATAACAAAGTCAACATATTCAATAGGAAATACGGGTCAGAAATCACCAATTGGCTTAGATTATTTTGTTACTGTACATGCACAGAAATGCAAATGTATTTTGATATTACAGAGTTTGGGTTTCTACTGATGTGTCAGACTGCTGTAATGGAAATCTTAAATCACAAAATGTTAAATAATTACAGTATTCCCAGTAAGAAGTAATATGGCATACTGTTCTTGTTTCTTTTAGTCTTTAAAAAGACCATATGTACCGTCATAACAGTCTCAGACATCCCAGGTGTCTTGGATGTCCCAGGAGTTTCCCGCAATTTACTCGCGGCTCCCTGACACCAGCGAATTATAAATAATATCCAGGACATTTATTTTGTAGCTCAAACAAAACATAAATTTCCGGGATATTGTATATCATTTCAGGGCATCGCAAAATGCAGGAGACTCCCGGGACATCCCTGGGACGATCTCTGTCATTAGCTAGTTTAGACCATTTTTTTATGAGATGCAACCTCTAATGAATATTAAAATTTGACAACGAATAGAAATATTACAAAGTCAGCAACTGAGAAAGAAGGGATTTCATCTCATTAACTACAGAAATATTACCTTGCGCAAGGCATCAGAATGCAATGTTCTTCTCTCGTTTCACCACCTTCGCGTGGTTGAGCGAAAAAAAAACATTTTGTTTATTTGCTGCTAAACTCAACGTCAGAAATACTTTGAAAACCATGTTTGAGTTAGAACACTAGCAGCTTATATTGCCTACTAACATTAATGCATTTAACAAAAATAACTTCATGTATAATTTTGAATAGGCATTGTATGATTTGACAAGTTATATGTGCGCAATGATTGTGCGTTAAAGAATCGACATATTAAGTCTAACAGAACTCGTAAATGACCCAATAATTTCATCAACCGAAATCTTAATTTCCCAGTTTTCCCTCTGACCTGTAAAGATGTGTGTGAGTCTAATGTGAATTCATTACAATGTCTCCCACCTCCCCCATCGAAGGTCTGATCAACTTTCTCATTGTTTGAATTCCATAAATTCAACCCCCTCAATCAAACGTGTCAAATCATCAGTGTGGATTTTCATTGAAGCCACATTCTGATATCTGTGACCAAAATGTTAGTTTGAGGCCATGTAGAAAACATGATGGCAACTCACATTGAAATAAACAGCAAATGAATTGGCTATCTTTTTAGATTACCTTTTTTCCATGGCCAAAGAATCACAAAAAGACCTTACTGAATACAAGGGTTAAAATTTAAAATTACTTTTGTTTTAACAACATATTATATAGAGTGACCATACAACGTCCTCGTTTTCCTGGACATGTCCTCTTTTTACCGTTCTTTCAGCAACACTATATTATGCTGCTAGCAACACGAACGGACATTTCTTTAAAAAAAAAATTGAGCTCATTCCAATGCATGAAATAATCATTGTAAATTAATTTTAAAGCTAGTAAATTGTAATGAAATCATATTTTATTGTGTGTCTAAGGAACTATTAAAATAGCTAAATTGATTGAATTTGTGTGATTCCAACTAAAGTTTTCCCAGTCACCGCAGCTGAATAGTTTCTTACCTTTGTGAATATGTTTATCAGCGACTACTTTCTTCTTGAGCCTGATGTATTTCCCACAGTCACCACAGCTAAATGTCTTTTCCACAGTGATCATCTGCTTACTGGTGGTAGGGAGATGATTGATATTTGAGTTGTGATCGGTGGAATTGTTTTGAATATCTGAAGGGACACCAGGAATGTAAATACCCATTAAGGGGGTTGTTACTAGAAAAGGTGTAGAATCCACTGGTTTAGAGTCACTCTCTCTGTTCTCCTCAGTCTGGGTTTGGGCTTCAGTCAAGGAACAAAGTGGGTTCTCCTGATCACACATAATTTTCACACAAGGAGGAGTCAATATGGAGTCTTTGGTATCTAAGAGCCCTTGAAACTGCTCTTCCTCCTGACGGGTCCTGAGTTCCTCCTGTTCCTCTTTAATCTGTGTGGGCTCTGGGTCATCCTGCCCCAGACTGGGGCTACACTCCTGCTCACAGTGCTGCTGCTCAGGGGGAACCTCCTCTTCAGAGACAGAAAACTGCAGAGTGTCTGAAGGGAAGGAGAGAGAAGTAGAGGTTAATTATAGAACCTAATTGAGCTGACTCAGTTGCAGTGGTCTGTAAAGACTGGCAGGTCAGATATGTTAGCATTGTTAGCTGAGATGGTAACATGACTGGATTGGAGAGAATGGGAGTGTTTGTAGGGTTCCTGCCAATGTTGATGTGTTGATGTTTGAATGTTTGGATTTGATTAGAAAGCAATGTATTTTAATTATATTTGCAAATAAGTTACTTATTTTCAATATATTAAATAAATTAACACTTCTAAATCTTATTTTCTATTTTGCCTGCAGCATTTTTATGTGCGCATGATAGACTGTGTTTAATAATTCTGCAGTAGAATCGCGACCAGCAGATCAAACAAACGACTAAATAGAAGTAACTTCAAGAAGCCTTAACTGGTAAAAGAAATTGTTCAAAAGTAATAAAATATATGAATCGCATAAGATACCTGTGCTAATGCAACACAAAATGAGATCGTGGAGATTTACAGCACAATGACAGTGGGTCGTTGTCTGAGGTAGCCTACTGAGCAATGCGCAATCTAATACTGATCACATGAAATCTGTTACAGTAAACAACACTACACGGACATAAAAAATATAGCCACAAGCGGCGATTTGCGGGTTCAAACCTTTTTTCTCTTTAGTGACTTCAAAGTAATTTCACACAAGGTTCAACATTGTTATAAATCATATCCTGCAAGTTTAATGATTTATTTCATTCCACGTGCAGTTATTATACATTTAAAGCGCCCCACTAGTGGTCAATTTAAATGAGGGTGTGGTTCAATTACTTATTAAGAGATTTGTCATGATTGGAGAATGAATATGCAATTAATAGTAACATTTGTGTATTGCCACTTACCAATCTTGCGCTTGTAGCGCCCCCCTAGTGGTCAATGTATATGAAACTGTGGGGAACTCATCTGAACATATCCTGTAAGTTTCATGATGATTGGCCTTACGGTTGCTGATTTGTATTCATTAATGTCCAGAGCCACACCCCTTTCAAAGTTCATTGGTCAAGAACTTGAATTATAATTGAGATATCAACATGGTTTATTCAAATTTTAATAAACCTAGTCCATTGATGATTCATTGAAATGTTGGTGGGAATCGGAGCTACAGTGTAGGAGGAGATGTCAAAAAAGTGTTTTTCAAAGAATTCAAAATGACAGAAAATTTTTGTAGGCTTGAGGCTTTTTTGTAGAGCACACTGAGCTGCACCTGTGTGAGAAATTTCAAGTCAATCGGGCTTACGGTGTGAGGGGCGTGACCTTTCAAAGTTTACATTTTGAAGCCTTAATTGCAGCGCCACCATGTAGACGATTGGGTTCATATTTCTATCAACTTCGTAATGGAACCCTAATAACCATTTCACACAAAACAATAGGGTTCTACCACTTCGCTACCTTTGACAAAATACCATTTAACAAAATACACTGTCGCAATTTTTTAATTTTGTGGAAAACCATTGCAGACTTTTTAAGGCAATTTTAGGCCTTAAATTCTGGAAAATGAAATTAAGGATCCGCGGACCCAGTTTGTTTTTGTGAATGACCGTGTAGCTGCCTCATTTGTTAGCATTGTTGGAGGACAATAGACATCTTGCATCGCAAGAGTGTTGTACAAAAACGGGAGGTCATAAAATAAATTTGGGTCGCACATAAATTGACAGGGTTGGTCAGAAACCGGAACCGAACAATTTTTTTATGCCCTATTAATCAGTGCTAGGTAGTTACAGGTATTCAAATAAACAAAACTACATGGGTGCCAAAATTTATGTACCTGTCTAATTTCATTTTGATGCATATTGCAGATTTTCTGTTCTTCCAATAAACCTAATTTCACTACTGAAATATAACTGTGTCCTTCAGTTATTTGATAGATCAAAATTAAATTGCTGATCCAAACACCCAATTATTTATAAATGAAAATCATGGAGATTGTCAGGGGTGCCTAAACTATTGCATAAAACTGTATTTATTTCAGACATGTACAGAAAGCAATTAAAATAATAGGACACATGCACATTTTGTGAAAAGTTTTGTCTACATATCAGGAAACAATTGTTTTGCTTGTATGTGTTCAAATCTTAGTCAACTTCAGAGAGACTTTGTTCATTTGAAACTTCCGTGCCCAACATGGTTCAATTACAACAAAAATGAACAAGACATGTTTATAGTCAGCTCAGATTCTCCAACACAACAAAAACAGAAATCTCTAACTGCATTCTCTCAGTTTCCAAATCACGTTCATTTTAAAGAGACAGTGCACAACATTCACAAGTATACATCTCAATTGAAAAACAATGTGTACCTCACAGTAAAGGTCTACATTAATATTTACATCTATTTTCCATAGCACAAAATATAGAAAGTAAAACAAATTAGCAATGGGGCAATGCATGTGTAAACTGTATGTTATAGGAGATTTCTTAATGTTAGGTTTGCTTGCAGGCTTCACAATGTTACTTTGTCCATATAGTCGTTCAGTTGCAGAGGCAGTTGTGAGACACACCAACCATGTGGAAGAAGGTGCTCTGGTCAGATGAAACCAAAATTGAACTTTTTGGCAACAATGCAAAATGTTCTGTTTGGCGTAAAAGCAACACAGCTCATCACCCTGAACATACCATCCCCACTGTCAAACATGGTGGTGGCAGCTTGAGTTGTTCCGATTCCGATACCAGTATCGAAAATGACTCCGATACTGCCGCAAATGCTGGCATCAGTATCGGCGAGTACTGGAGTCCAGGTACCGATCCGATACCACGTAATTTATTAGAAATAGGAACCTATTTATTGGTTACCCAAGTAAAAAAAAGTATATTTAAATTATACTCCAGTATTATACTTCTAGTATACTTATGTTTAACCATAAGTATGTATTCAATGTATTTAAGTATATTTGAAGTATACTTTCAAAATATACATACCAAAATAATATATCAGAAGTATATTTAGGATAAATAAAATACATTTCAAGTATATTTAAATATACTTTTTTTTTTACTTGGGTAGCTCTGTTAGCTCTGACACAGTTCTTCTTCGCTGCTCTTAAAACAGTTGCGCTGTGCTAGACGGCGACATGCAACACATGCAAACAATTTCGAGGGGTGGCACGAGTGTTGCAATTTAAACACCAGCAACTTAATCAAACAATTAAAGATGCGTCACGCTAAAGAGCATGACGAATTTACCAAAGCTAAGGGGAAAAAGTAAGGAAGAACTGCAGCAGCAAACTTTGGAAATTGCCTTCAAACTACGAAATAAATTTCCCAAAAGACAGGAAAAAGCAACAAAGTTAACGGACAAAATTTTGGAGTTTATTGTCCTGGATGACCAACCCCTGTCTGTCGTCAGAAATGTGGGATTTCGCCGTTTAATGGAGCCTTTGGAGAGCCAAGGTACTGTTTGCCAGGTTGTAGAAGACCCAGTTAAAACATATATATTTAACATGCATTTTGTATAATGTGACTACATGTAACCATGTGACTATAATTTATGTCTGAGTGTCTAAATGTATTGTAATGTACAATGTAAAGCGACCTTGAGCTATGGAAAGGCGCTAAATACATAAAACCTCTTCTTCTTGTAAACATCTCAGAAACTGCACTACCAAAAATATACGATACAGTTAAGGAACACATTTCATATATGCTGAAAAACGTGCATGCAATTAGGCTTTACCATGGACATTTGGAGCTCCGACGTGTGCCCCATGTATTTGCTAATTTTTACGTCACACTGGGTGGACAGAGTCAATATTTACCCCTCGAAGTCCGGTGCTTACCACAATGATAACAGTCATATCACAGTCATGCAGGCATAGTATGATCTTTTTCTTTTTTTAACACACTGGTATCGGTATCGGCCGATACCCACAGCACAGTATCGGAATCGGTATCTGTAGGGAAAAAAAATGGTATCGGAACATCTCTAGTGGCAGCATCATGGTTTGGGCCTGCTTCTCTTCAGCAGGGACAGGGAAGATGGCTAAATTTGATTGGAAGGTGGATGGAGCCAAATGCAGGACAATTCTGGAAGAAAACCTGATGGAGTCTGCAAAAGACCTGAGACTGGGACGGATATTTGTCTTCCAACAAGACAATGATCGAGAACATAAAGCAAAATCTACAATGGAATGGTTCACAAAGTCCAGACCTGAATCCAATCGAGAATCTGTGGAAAGAACTGAAAACTGCTGTTCACAAACGCTCTCCATCCAACCCCACTGAGCTCGAGCTGTTTTTCAAGGAGGGATGGGCAAACATTTCAGTCTCTCGATGTGCAAAACTGATAGAGACATACCCCAAGCGACTTACAGCTGTAATCGCAGCAAAAAGTGGCGCTACAAAGTATTAACTTAAGGGGCTGAATAATTTGCACGCCCAATTTTTCAGTTTTTTATTTGTTAAAAAAGTTTGAAATATCCAATAAATTTCGTTCCACTTCATGATTGTGTCCCACTTGTTGTTGATTCTTCACAAAAAATTACAGTTTCATATCTTTATGTTTGAAGCCTGAAATATGGCAACTGGCAAGAGGTGGAAAAGTTCAAGAGGGCCAAATACTTTCGCAAGGCACTGTATTTTAGACATTTCTTTACTTCTACCACACTACCATAAAACACATTTATAAAACACATTAACATTATCATGGCTCTACAGTGCCCCCATTTCACGATAATTTGCTCCTAAAAATAGATAATGAAAAATGATTTACGAGCAAAGTGTGCAAGTAAAAATTACAACCTACCATAATGCATTTTATCCCCGCTTCTAATTGTTAAAAAATCAACAACTCCCACATTCTGCAAGGAGTCATGCGCCAAATACAGTAGTTTTCTGTGACAACGCAGTGCAGTCAAAGTAAGAGAACTGTGGGAAAAACAAAAAAGTATACATTTAGAAAATTTTTCAATGCGCTCCTAAATTTCTTTTTGTGTGCTCCGACTGTTTTTTATTTAGGAGTACATGTACTCCTTGGGGAAAAAGTTAGCGTAGAGCCCTGATTATTAACAGCAGTCTTCATTTTCGTTGCTAGCTACAGTAACATCAACCAGCGTTTTCAGAGATGCGAGTCAATGAGAGAAGCTACTGTAGCAAGTTGACAGAGTGTTCATGTCTGTCTACCGTCTGACAGCACTTGTGCCAATCTTTGATAGCAAAGATGATTAAAACACCACAGAAACAAATTCAGCTATAGTGGGAAGCCAGCCAATACAAAACGAAAACATAGCTAAAATATATTAAAGTGACAAAAGGTTACAGATTAGTTTGTGTAAATAGTGAACCTATATAGCTGTCAACCATTGTCACTGCAATCCGTTTCACATTTGCTAGCTGATTGAAAAGTGGCTAGATAATTTTTCATAACACTTAAATGCAAAGTAAGAACCCTAATAGCCTAATATATTAAAGTAGGCCTACATATATGGACTAGAAGATAAAATATTAATTTTAAAAAATTATAATGCTAATAAATATGTTTCATAATGATGTCATTATGACAGGTAACAGAGGACACACAGACATCAGAGCTGGAAAAAGAGACTGGCAGTGACAGGGAATCTCAGGTAAGTGTGTTGAGTCATCATTTAAATAGCTTCATTAAACCATTTTAATCTCAAAACAATCCTACAGGTTCCTATTATGATAGAAAATCCTGAAGGACTGTTTTACTAGGGGTGTATGTCGTGGTTTAAAATAGAATAAAAAGAAAGTGCTTCACTCGCAACTGATGATAAATTAAAGGCACCTCAATATAATAACTTTGCTTAGTTTGTAAGGATCGCTTCCTTAGTGCAATATTTTACTTTCTCCTGTCTGGAATTTACCAGCAATAGCAGTTTTTAGCTAGCTAGTAGCTTAGCTATTGAGTGAAAAGCCTAGTCTGACTCTGAAGTGCCATGTCACTTTGACATGAGCTGCATCTCTTCTAGTCATGAATGGATTGATTGCTACAAAGACAGTGCCCTCTGTATTTTTCATGCATGCAGGGAATAGCACAACATGCTTAGAAACCTTAAGAACAGTGTCATAGCCTGATACTATTTAAGTGACAAACAAATGCAATTATTGGATCTAATGAAATAATGTCTAGATTTTTAAAAAAATTTTGGGCTTGGCGGTAGTGGTTTTGCCGTGGTTCAGTGCCACGGTAAAATGAATGCAACAGACACTGCTCTAATAGGGCAGAATTGTTATATCATATCTATCGACGAAGACATGTCAACTAAATTGATTCTCTTATTATGTGAATTTGTATGAATGAGTTTATGTGCGATTACTCTAGGTTTTCCCAGACGCCACATTAATGGTTTCTCACCTTTGTGAATATGTTTATCAGCAACCACTTTCTTCTTGAGCCTGATGCATTTTCCACAGTCACCACAGCTAAATGTCTTTTCTACAGTGATCATCTGCTGGCTGGTGGTTGGGCGCTGCTTGACAGTTGAGATGTGACTGGTGGAATTGATCTGAATATCTGAAGGGACACCGGGAATGTAAATACCCATTAAGGGACTTGTCATTAGAAAAGGTGTACAATCCACTTGTTTAGAGTCACACACTCTGTTCTCCTCAGTCTGGGTTTGGGGAGGAGTCAAGGACCAAAGTGGGTTCTCCTGGTCACACATTCTTTTCACACAGGGAGGAGTCAACATGGAGTCTTTGGCATCTAAGAGCCCTTGAAGCTGCTCCTTCTCCTGACTGGTCCTGAGTTCCTCCTGTTCCTCTTTAATCTGTGTGGGCTCTGGGTCCTCCTGCCCCAGACTGGGGCTCCACTCCTGCTCACAGTGCTGCTGCTCAGGGGGAACCTCCTCTTCAGAGAAAAATAACTTCAGGGAGTCTGGAGGGAAGGAGAAAGAAGTAGAGGTTAATTGTAGAACCTGATCTTCCAGATTCAGCTGCAGTGGTCTGTGAAGACTGTCATGTTAGATATGGTAGCATTGTTAGCTAAAATGGTGACATGGTTGGTTTGGAGGATGGGAGTGTTTAGTGTTTGTTGGTCCCTGCCCATGTTGTTGTGGAAAGAGATGAGAAGGTTGACATGGTGGCTAAAGCACACAGTATATTCATCAAATTCCCAACCTGGCACGCACCAAAGTGACGTCATGGAAGCGCTGTAACTATTTATACTCGTGCGTGGTGCTCGCGACACAAGTTGCAGTCTTCTTCTGAACAGAGGTGTCGCAACTGAGGAGAGGCTACAGACTTTGATATTTTCACGGACTAGAAAAAGGAAAAGGTAAACGATGGCAGAACTGGCAGCAGCATTGACCTTAATGTCAACAGTGGCTAAGATTATCTTAACTGTGTTGTTATGAACCATTTAAAGTTTTATTATGAACCATTAACTGTGTCATTATGAATCGTTTACTGTGCCCTCGAACTCTTCCATGCTTCCTGGTTCCGCTTTGTCGCGTGCCACTGAAAAAAAAAAGAGTGGTGCGCGTCCTTGGCTCGCGCGCTCGAAATCCCCCACGTCATTTTGACGTCACTTTGGCGTGCGCCCGGTCGGGTGCGTTAAGTATACTGCAGGCATAAGAATGCTGTGAGAAAAGAGGGGGTATGTGTGAAAAACCACTGGCATGAGGGGAAATTAGGGCATAAAGGAAATGGTGGAATGTCCTGATATTTTCAAAATTATTATTGGGGACTTTTCATTTTTCCCAAATTCCATTATTTGTTTATATTTTTGTGTGATTACAAATTAAAATCTTACATTTTCATATAAACTAGAGGTCGAACAATTATAATTTTTCAAGGCCGATACAGATTATTGGGAGCCCAAAAAAACAGATTATGATTAAATCGACCTATTATTTTTATTTCTTTAAAGTCATATTTATTTATGCATTTTAATAATGGGCATAGTAAGATTTACATTTGATATACCTTTATTTATATACCGTATTTTGATATCTAAATTAAACTATTGTAAACAAGGTATTGACTAAACAGATGTATAAATATATAATTGTACTATACAAAGCCAACATTTTGTCGGGCACTCATATAGATCTAGCCTGCAGTTGCTAGCTTTTTCGAAACTTTCACTTGGCCAACCTAACTACCAATATCGCTTGAGGTTCGCATCCATGCATTAAGCTTCACAGCAAAATGTCTGCATATATCAGCTGTTAAATCGAAGAGGGTACAATACCCCACGTAGCCTCTCCTCCATTTGTACATGTGCCATGAAACAAAAAACACTGCACAATCTATGCAAAAATACTTTGCCACATTCTGTGTGAGTTGAGCATCACAATCTCAAACTGGTTTCTTGAACATGACAATAATGCCTATTTTCCGAACTATTAGCTACTATGTTTTATACCACTACTTAGTTTTAAATGTGAGGTCTTAATAAACAACAATCAATTCTGTGTTCTGTCTAGTGCTTTACGCGTTTGGAAAAAATAATATTGCCTAAGAGTAATATGTAATTGATGTATGTGGTGATTTTGAAATAGTGTGATACTCTCATGTGCCTGCCACATTCAATATATAATTTAGTAAAAAGGTGGACTGTTCATAGTTTTAGCAGGCTGTTCTCCATGGACAAAAAATGTTATTTGGACCAGGATCATGGACTATAACCTACATCACTTCATCATGGATAGATTGATTCAAATGGATCGTTTGTACAGTCTACGGTGTTGGTTGCATTCAAGTGCAGTCATTTTTATAACATTTTTTTATTTTTCGAAATAACATTTTTTCTTATCGAATGCTTTGACAATCACATTGCACACTTTCCTATGTGCATTAACCATGGAGTGTAATGTGGTCAGTCGAAAAGGGGCATACGTTTACAGTACACTCATGGTTAAAAGTTGAGAATGACATAAATACTAATTCACAGTCTACTGCCTCAGAATTGATGATAGCAATTTTGCCTAAGAGTACTTCAGTATGTCATGAAATGTGATCAGATGAATTGCAAAGTCCCTCTTTGCCATGAAAATGAAATTAATCCCCAAAAATAAATTTTCACTGCATTTCAGCCCTGCCACAAAAGGACCAGCGGCCATCATGTCCTTGATTGTATCATTAACACAGGTGAGAGCAGGGTGGGAAATTAACACCCGCCACCCGCCAATGGCGGGTAGATTTTCACATTGGCGGGTAACATTTCCCTATCTACCAGCCACTCTGGCGGGTGAAATGTACAACATATAATACGTTTTTTGTTTTTTTTATTCGGCTACTTTAAACATTACTTGTTTCGGATTGGAGAGAAATGCGTTTGACAAAAATGCGGAA
>JACXGM010016207.1:0-12934 GCA_016801145.1 Umbra pygmaea
GGCAGTCTTACCCATGATTGCGGTTTTGAGTAATGAAACAGGCTGGGAGTTTTTAAAAGCCTCAGGAATCTTTTGCAGGTGTTTAGAGTTAATTAGTTGATTCAGATGATTAGGTTAATAGCTCGTTTAGAGACCCTTTTCATGATATGCTAATTCATTGAGATAGGAATTTTGGGTTTTCATGAGCTGTATGCCAAAACCATCAGTATTAAAACAATAAATGACCTGAAATATTTCAGTTGGTGTGCAATGAATCTAAGATATATGAAAGTTTAATTTTTATCATTACATTATGGAAAATAATGAACTTTATCACAATATGCAAATTTTTTTAGAAGGACCTGTATATTTTCCATTTCGCCAGTGCTAGGCAATGTGGTTTATGTTGGACCTTCCCTTTAAGTACATGTGACACCTCTCTCTAGTTTGGCTATTTCTAGGATAGGGTTTAGGTTAGGTTAGGCTAGTATCTTGTAGATCTGATTGATGATTACGTTAAGCCTTGTTCGATTAGTTAGTTAGTTGTCAGTATATAACGCTGGCCAACTGTGTCGGGCATTGGTTATTGTCATAGTGAGTTCAGTTTCTTGTGTTTATTGTTGTGTATATACCATGTGGTTACGGACTTGTTCTTGTTCCAGAACGCTCAGCTACTTTGTGCCCTCGCCACTATTTAGCATTGTAAGTAGCGTGGTGTTGAATACTTTAGCTTTTAGATTACTACGCATCCTGTGTCGCGGTGAAGAGCACAGTAATCTTCTAGGCATTGTATTCTTGGCCTTGATTAATTCATTCTGTTGTGTACATGTCAAGTAACCTTCCACCATTTATTAAAACCTGCAAACTCCATTCCTGCTTGGTCTCCCTCCTTATTCCACACAACACAAGCGTGGCAAGAGTTCATGGTTATTGTAACGGCTGGAGTGTAGTGGAGGGAATGGAGGAGACAGACGCAGGCAACTCACATTTCTTTTTGTTTATTTACAGCAAGGGTTTGTGACAAAAACAAATAGACAAAAGCCAGTCGGCTCTAGTGCTAAATGGACAACAGTATTCCCCATACAAATAATCTATGTAGTACAAGGCGATACACTCACTGTGCATTTACAGAGATGTAATAGATCACTTTTCTGGGTTGGGCTGAGTTCACAACTTTTGGGAAGTTCCTCAGTAAAACCCAATTGACCAGGTAAAAGAAGTTCATAACTTACCAGTGATCTATGAAAAACTAAAACAAGACTACACTGTAAAAAAAAAGGTTCCACCGTAGAAATTTACTGTTTTACCTTCAATTGGAACAATGGGAAACATTCTAAAATGACAGAAATTATTTTACCTATTACCTTTTACCCGTCATTATGGTCGTACTGAGGAACTTCCCATAACTTGTGAATACACAGAATACATGGAATGAGATTTTACATTGTTAACCTTCGCAGGTCGATTACATTACAGCACATTAATGTAGCATGTCACGAGCATCAAACTCTGCATAAATATAGGTTTAAACCTCCTCAGCACAAAACTCATTAGTATATCGCAATACCAAGTGGAGAGAGTGGAATAAGCTCTTGTATATTACCAGAATTAATCATGAACACAGGGTTTACAACCCTTACAGGAAACAATAACCGAAAAGAGCTTCTTCTCCTTCTTCGTTGGTGTTTAACGGCAGTTGGCATCCAACTATAATGGTGTATTACCGCCACCTACTGTACTGGAGTGTGAGCCAGAGACAGGCCCAACCTATATCCGACCAACCAACCCTGTGGACCACCGACAAGAGCTAATGACAAACACAGGACATATACACAGATGAATGAATTGATTGTTATCAGCTGATGATAGTGAAGAGACAAATGAGACATGTGATTGGTTGGAAATTACATCATAGTCCAGGTTGAACTGCACACAGAACATTCAGGCAATTAGCCAATTATTGTCCTGATTCACACCTGCTACAGCCTGAATCTGTGACAGTACCCTCCCCAAAGGGGTGACCTTGAAAACGAAAGCCAATCAGACCGATGGGGGGCAGGGGAAAAATGCAGGTACTGGGCGGAGCAGCAGACACCGGATCCGGAACAGGGACTGCAGACACCTGGACGGGGGTGGAGCAGCAGGCACCTAGGCAGGGGCGGAGCAGCAGGCATCTGGGCAGGGGCAGAGCAGCAGGCACCTGGGCAGGGGGTGGAGCAGGTACATGGTCAGGGGATGTAGTCCTTTCTGCAGCAGTTGGGGAGCACACAGCAGCAGGGGGTGGAGTCTCTTCTAAGGCTGCTGAGATGATGGCAGTAGCCTGGGGGTGGAGCCACTTCAGTGGCTGCTGGAAGGGAAACAGCAGCAGAAGGCGGAGCCTCTTCCAGGGCTGCTGGGGAGATGACAGCTGCAGGCGGCGGAGCCTCTTCTCTGGCTGCAGGAGGGATAGCAGGGAACGGATCCAATTCTTTGGCTGCTGGTGAGTCAACAGTTCAATCATGATAGTGTTCCCGCTGTCATGGCCTGAATCACGACAGTTATTGACTGAAATTAGGGGCGTCAGATGGCTGTGGTTACGGAGTCAGACAAGCATTGAGAAGGTTCGACTCCCAACTGTGCCAAATGTCGTTGTGTCCTTGGGCAAGGCACTTAACCCTAAGTTGCTCCAGGATGTTGTCCATGTACTTACTGTAAGTTGCTTTGGATAAGAGCGTCTGCTAAATTATTCACATGTAAAATTAGCCAGCGCAAGCTAATTAGTTATAGAACATAGGCAATAGTGCACAATCCTGTAGCTATTTAAAAATATCTCCTTTAGTAATACCACAAAATAAGAAAGAGGTCTTCATTTTATTATTATATTTTCTTAACGCATAGTAAAGACTTGGTGGAAACACCTTTAAAAGCCATTACAGTTGTGAATAATTAAGATACAATAATAAGGATTGCCTACATATCACATACCTATTAAAGCAATGTTTCAAATAGCATTTTGATATGAGAATCTGTAAACCTGCATGTTCATCTTAAATGGGATGTTTTTTTTTTACTTAACTACTATTAGGACTGTTTAGTTGAAGTCTTATCCAATCTCACATTTGGCTTCTTTTACTTCAATTAGTGATGGATATGGGGATATCATTATAATGGAATACCTTAATGATTAAACATAATAAAGTTTGCCTCTTGCGCTCTATTCATGATACTGTGGTAAAATGTCAAGCCACTGGGGGTATGAAAACTCCAAGGATGTTTTTCCATAATTTATTTTCCAATTAAATGTTGGAATATATTGAGCTTCTTTCAACTTAGATGAAGTCAGACTACTGAGGCCCTTGCGCTCTTTAAGGCTTGGCAGGGTGCTAAAAGACAGCCTTGAACACTCCGGTCCACAGTAAGTTCAGAAACAAAAATGACCAAATTTTAATTAGTCATGTTACATCTGATATTTGCGGGAGACCATCTACTCATAAACTTCAAACGATTGAGAAAAATGTGTGTTATTTTAGTTTTTTTCCTGTGAGTTTTCACAGATCCTGTACAATGTTTTGGATAGCAGTTGCGTGTCAGTCAGGTCTTCGAAAAAATTACATCTCATCTACAGTATTTGTCCAGAGATGGATTGGCTTGACAAGGGAAGAGGCCCATGGGATTTGTCAGAGTTTTGCACTCATAGGCTGGCAAAGAGGCTTGTGTCAAACTAGAAAGTACTGGTGTGCCATCTGATGTCGAGCAATGATTATTAATAATCCAAAGCCTTACCTGCTCTCCTAAAATGGATAACCTTGTCCTGGGATGCAAGAAGAATTAATAATGAGAAGATTGTTTTCTTGCCTTTTGTTAGTGCTATTCATAAAACCAATAAGCCTCCACATGCATCGGAAAAGAAACAAGAAATAGATGAAAATGACTCTGGAAAAAAACAACTACTTCACATTTTCATCAGCGTCGTAACAAGTGAGAAGGCTGGCAGGTTTCAGAACCTTCCGGGAGAAGCCAGAAGGGTCAGCTTCACGCCTGTACAGCTGCCTCCCATCGGGATCTCATCAAGGGAGAAATATAAGGGCTCTTAAGGATCTCCCGAGGAGGAAATGCAGTGGGAGATATTTAAGGAGCTGGAGAAAAAAAGAGGAGGCTCCGGAAGTCAGATATCAACTCCAAGCCGTGATTCAGTCATTGTGGCTCTTTCCAGCAATACAGGAGCCCTGGAGGGTGATAGAGAGCAAGGAAGGAAAAGGAATGTAAGGAGACTGCAGAGACTATAAATGGCTGAGCTCATGCCTCACAAAATGCTATTAGAATGCCACCCTAGAGATGCAACCATTCCTGAAGCAAAACAGATGGTTTTCTGTTTTTAAATTCTCCCTTCCTCCTTTGCCTCCACTGTTATTTTTAATAAAATTCCTACCAAGGCTCTTAACGCTTATCTGGTCTGTTCCCTGTGTTTCTTCTTTTCTTTGTAATTAAACCATTTTATTCTTGTAACATAATATTCAGTTGCTAGACATAAACCTCACTTTTGTCCCATTCCTGAAAGGACCTCTATTTGCGGAATTTGTGTCCAAATGCTAAAAGTAGTCCAAAAAGTAGTGAACATGATCAATGTTGAAGGGCCGGTGTATTCAACTCCTACCCTATGAGGGTTGGAGCCTGTTGGTTCTCTATTCTACCTTATCATTTTTTCTCAATATTGACAGTATTACCATCACAGACCTGTCTTATTAAAACATGTTATAATCACCAGTATAACCAAGATCAGGTGTTTTTTTCACAAATATAACAGTACTTAATTTACTTACATTCAGATAAAAAAGTATCCATAGTTCTGTTTTTACTAGCAATGTGAAACTAAAGTCAAATGAAAGTTTGGAAAACTGTAATAAATTGATTTTTTTAACTTTCTTTACTGTTTCACGACTAACGCATTGGAAAGGTTTGTCAAAGACATATGTTTAAAAATATTTGGATATACTTATATCAGCCGCGGTCGGTGGATCTTAATTGGGGAGGACGGGCTCTTATTACGCTTGTACCGGAGTTAATGGAATGGTGCGCAATGCACAAAACCCAGTGTTTTTTTGTTTTGCACACTGGGTTTTGTGCGTTGCGCACCATTCCATTCACTCCGGTCCCGAGCGTAATACGAGCCCGTCCTCCCCAATTAAGATTCACCAACCGCAGCTGACTTATATGGATATGTATGGATGATGTATGATTCATTCTATTTAAAATGAAAAATGTTCAGCATGTTAGAAAGGTCAACTGGCACCACAGCTAATATATTAAGAGACAAGGAGAACACAGCCACAGTATGTAATCCTTCCTAAAGGATCTATGATTGTCCCAAAACATTGTGTCCTGCCGAATGCAGCCTACAGTCGTTTTTTGAGATGTGACGACACATTTGTGATTGCCACAAATACGGAAGAAAGTCAACAAGAGGGTTTTGAATTCAAACTGGAATGAGATGGGCAGCCAGCCAGTGCAGAGATGCCAGGATAAGGGTGATGTGATGGTGTTTCTGTACTCTCATCAGGGTTCTGGCAGCGATGTTCTCGATTTATTAAATTTACTGGAGTTTCTGGAGACTTCTGCCAGGAATTCCGATGAAAAGTGTTTTCCAGTAGATCAGCCTTGTGGAGGTAATAGCAGAAACAAAAATCACACTTACTGAAGGAGAGTTTGTTTTTGTGGTTGTCATGTGTTTTCAGTCATTTCTTTCACCTTCCCCCAATTTCATGAAGTCCAATTGTATGTATGGCCTTGTTGCATTGCAACAACTATTCTGGAGAGTTCAATACTGCAGCCAAGTTCTGTACCAAGTTCCTCCTACACATCTGTACCAAGCTATTTGGAATATTTTAACATGTGTTGTTCAAGTGTGTAAGCTCGTGTGAGGGCATAGTTTCTCACTCAACCACTTCAATTAGCGTTGCAGGTGCCCAATCCAGCTATCAATGCTTAACCTGGACTATGGTGACTGGCTGTTTGAATCATTATAACATTCAATTTGTTTCTAAAGCCATGTACGCCCAGCATGGGATCAATATAATGAGGAGAGTGTTCTGTTAAAGACTCACTTCCTTCCTCTGACTGCTGCCAGGTGTCTGTTAGTCAGGCCTTGAGGGCATCTGTCAGTCTAAACAGATCTATCCCATCTCTGTCCCCTTGAAATGCACTCCCATGTTTTGCCCATGGCTAGCGTCTGAGACGTACTGAGCAATATCACAAGGGTTTGAAATCCATTCTTGACAGGGAAGACTATATTAAAATATATTATGTTCTGTTTATTATTTAGCATTGCTTCTGCCTTTTGGAATATACATTATGTAAATTGATATTGGCCTTGAAATCGCATCAGTTATGCCTGAAATGCCAATGAAATGGTAATATATATATATATATATATATTTCTTTTTACCTTTATTTAACCAGGTAAGCACATTGAGAACAGTTTCTCATTTGAAACGGTGACCTGGCCAAGATAAAAGGGCCAAGGTGCAGAAGACATAAAGTCACACATGAATTACACAACAATGAAGTACAGAATATAAATAATAAAAACAGGAATACAGTGTGCAGATCTTCAGAATAAACAATGTAAGAATTTGTACAAGTAGTGCAACAAATGTCTGCATATCGAGATACATAATTGGTAAATAAAGTGGCATGGCAACTATCAGTCAGATTTGATAGTAATACTTTAGGTAGTCAGAGGGACAGTAGATTCAAGCTTCAAGGTTTTTTGCAGTACATTCCAATCATTAACAGGGGAGAACTGGAAGGAGAGGTGGCGGAAGGAGGTCTACAGTGCATCTGGAAAGTATTCACAGCACTTCACTTTTTCCACCTTTTGTTAATGTTACACCCTTATTCCGAAATGGATCAAATTAATTAATTCCCTCAAAATTCTACAGACAGTACTCCATAATGACAATGTGAAAGAAGTATGTGTTTGAAATCTTAGCAAATTATTACAAATAAAAATAGCACATGCATATTACAGCCTTTGCCATGACACTCAAAATTGAGCTCAGGTGCATCCTGTTTCCGCTGATCATCCTTGAGATGTTTCCACAACCTGATTGGAGTCCACCTGTGGTAAATTCAGTTGATTGGACATGATTTGGAAAGGAACACACCTGTCTTTATAAAGGTCCCTCAGTGTTCAGTGCATGTCAGAGCAACACCCAAGCCATGAAGTCCAAGGAATTCTCTGTAGACCTCCGAGACCGGATTGTATCGAGACACAGATCTGGGGAAGGGTACAGAAAAATATCTGTAGCATTGAAGGTCCCAATGAGCACAGTGGCCTCTAAGTTTGGAACCACCAGGACTCTTCCTAAAGCTAGTCAGGGAGGTGACCTAGGACCTGATGGTCACTCTGACAGAGCTCCAGCATTTCTTTGTGGATAAAGGAGAAAGATCCAGAAGAACAACCATCTCTGCAGGACTCCACCAATCAGGCCTGTATGGTAGAGTGGCCAGATGGAAGCCACTCCTCAGTAAAATGCACATCAGAGCCTGCCTGGAGTTTGCCAATAGGCACCTGAAGGACTCTCAGACCATAAGAAACAAAATTCTCTGGTCTGATGAAACAAAGATTGAACTGTATGACCTGAATAGCAATCGTCATGTCTGGAGGAAACCAGGCATCCGCTCATTACCTGGCCAATACCATGTCTACAGCGAAGCATGGTGGTGGCAGCATCATGCTGTGTGCATGTTTTTCAGTGGCAGAAGCTGGGAGACTAGTCAGAATCGGGAGAAAGAGGAGTGCAGCAATATACAGAGACATCCCTGCTAAAAACCGGCCCCAGAGCACTCTGGACCTCAGACTGGGGCAAAGGTTCATCTTCTAAGAGGACAATGACCCTAAGCACACAGCCACAATGACAAAGGAGTGACTACAGGAACTTGAACCTGACCTAACATCTCAGAAGAGTTCTGGAAATGGCTGTGCACCGACGTTCCCCATCCAACCTGATGGAGCTTGAGAGGTCTTGCAAAGAATAATGGGAGAAATTGCCCAAAAATAGGTGTGCCAAGCTTATAGCATTATACTCAAAAAGACTTGAGACTGTCAAAGGTGCCTCAACAAAGTATTGAGCAGAGGCTGTGAATACTTATGTAAGTGTGCTTTTTTTATTTTTTTATTTTTAATAAATTTGCTAAGATTTCAAACACTTCTTTCACATTGTCATTATGTAATTATACATTTCTTGTAAATGATTTGATTTTATATTTATGTTATGACATAAAAAACGCTTGCCATTTGAATACATTTATTCTTTGGTTTATTTTCAAGAGAGATTAAAACACAAATAATTGTATTTTACTAGTTGATGGAAAACATACACCTTGATTTGGTAGTTTTTAGTTTTTAACAGTGTGAACTTCTGTGCATAATATGGTGTTCAGAGAGATTCTGGTGAAAAAAAATGAGGCACTGTTGTATTCAATTGCTGTTTGTTATATAATGAAAGTCAATCTATATATAATGTTTTACTTTGTTTTCTTGTGAGCACCTTTGGAGTATATCTGGCCGCTATACACTACCCTGACAAACAAGATAGTCTAGAGCAGTGGTTCCTATGCTTTTTTATATCTTGGCGTACATTGATGGCAGAGGAGGCTGGTGACTTAAAAAGGTTGAGGAGGATGGGAGACTCACGGTTTAGTTGTCGACAGCTGTCACAACATAGCAAGAACTTTTAGAATGTTGTGGCAGAATTGAGCTAAATTACAAAACTATGTATGGTTTTGATTGTGGACTATTTTGGTTTACTTGAAATAATTATATATGCACAGTGTGATTTGATTTATGTTGAAAGGAATAATTTTGTTGTTTAAAATACATATGGAGTATTTATGTGTTTTGGGTTTGGCACAACACCTTCTAGGCAATACGTATGTGAGAGTGATTAGGTGAACATCCTCACCGGGTGGCAATTAGTAATCTAGTGGCTATATACAGTAGACTCAGTGTCCCAGAAGGTCGGTGCATGTCATTGTGAGTTCTACCTCCTGTCTTTGTTGGATTATTTATAAGTAGCTTTTTCCTGACACTTCTGTATATACTTCGTGGCTTCTCCACTGTGACAAAGTGTCGTAATTAAAGTATATTATATACAATATACAACAGCAGCTTGCAGCAAGAAAGGAGCACAATGGGGCATGGAGATGCTAGAGGATGACTTGTACTGGACTCCTATTTATGACCCGACTTTACCTGGTCGGCTTCGGGCTCCAACACCATTGAAGCTGCATGAGCAGAGGAGGTGGCACTCCCTTCCAGCAAGGAATTTTTGGGGGGAGCATAGGAGGCTGTGAAGGACATTATCCATCTGCCAAGGCCACATCTCCACCTGCCGCGGGAACGGAGGCTGCTGTGCGAACCGAGGCCGCTGCTACGCGAACAGAGGCTGCAATGCTACAAGATGCTATGCTAACAGAGGCTGCTACGCTACCAGAGGCTATGTAGAGGCTGCTACGCAAATAGAGGGTATGCAAACAGAGGCTGCACTAACAAAGCAACATGAGTCCACTGAGCAACACGTCTTCTAAGTGACATGAGTCCACTATGCGACAAGAGTCTTCTAAGTGACATGACTTTACTGAGCAACAAACAACTCTGCTACTGAGTTGCTCCCAGAGTCAACTCAGTAGCAACCAGAGGTTACATTCCTCCGGCCTCCACCAGAGTTTGCACATGCAGCCATGCCCCCAGAGTTTACAGCACTGCTGCCACCACCAGAGTTTGCGGATACATCCCATATACAGTGTCCACTGCCACTGAGTTGCTCCCAGAGTCCTCTGCCACTGATCTGCTCCCAGAAAACTCTACTACTGCCGCCGGGGTCTGCCACGTTGCCTCCACTGGGGTCTGCCACATCACCACCACCGGGGTCTGCCGCGGGGGGTCTGCCGATGTCTGCCTCGTCGCCACCGCCTGGGTCTGCCACGTCGCCACCACCGGTGTCTGCCATGTCACCACCACAGGGGTCGGTTGTGTGCAGGTGAGGTTAAAATGTGCAGGTGAGGTTAAATAAATAATAACTAACACTCTACCTTGTGCCTTGTCTTAGTAGTTGTCTTTTTTCCCCTCATCTTCTGTGCTTCCTCCTGTTTCTCACGCATCAGCAACGTGCAGGAAATCTACCTGCCCTCTCCCATTAACAATGGAAGATTTGAGGTTCACTTTTTTATAGTAAATTTTTTGGGGGCTTTTCTAACTTTTTTGGTGCCGTAGGCTACTGAATATTTGCCTGTAACATTACCAACTCAACACTGCAGTTCCACATCACGTAAAGCTGCGCTCATCCTCTGATCCTTTGATTGGATGAAAAACATGTCAGTTCATATTTTTAAATATCTAATATCCTGCTCGATTATTAACTTGCTGCTTTAGAGATTACATTTTTTTCATCAAGTCTGAATAACTTGGGAAAATTATATTATTAGAGCATGCGAGGAAGAGAGCAAAAATGGACAGAAAACTAACATTGCAACTTCCTATTTGCTGTTGTTATTTAGTTGCCCAAAAGAATGCACGATCCAGAATGAAAAATGCTGGATCAATAATGCGAATCTTTGGTTCCACCACCATCGATTGGATCGAGATATTGTGACTGTGGAGGCCACTTGAGTACAGTGAACTTATTGTCATGTGCATGAAACCAGTTCGAGATGATGTGAGCTTAGTGACATGCAGAGCTGTAAAGGTACTGAGTAAAAGTACTTTTCTGAGTAACTCTGAATTCACATGTTTTGGGTATAGGGTGTTCATATGTTACCAGTGACCATGATTTATTTTCTTTTTACTCTTTCTTTTTGTAGGTAAATGTTAACCACCTATTGCACATTTTCTGTTCATTCAATAAACCTCATTTCACTACTGAAATATTACTCTGTCCTTCAGTAGATCAAAATGAAATTGCTGATCCAAACACCCAATTATTTATAAATGAAAATCATGAAATTTGTCAGGGGTGCCTAAACCTTTGCATACAATGGTAGTTCATTTTTGGGATGCTTTGCATCACACACAACAGCTAGAGCGCAATCACATTGCAGTTTCTCAAAAATGCAAGCCGTTCTAGTTTTATATTTTGTTTGTCCATTCTGTGAGACATCAAAGTTGAGATTTTTCATTTAAATATCATGTTTATAAAGCTGGAATCACCCAATTATGAGTTTATGCATCAATGCACTTTGATTCTGTTCTGTCAAGCCTTAATTACAGCCTCAACCCTTAATAATTACAGCTGGTCTCACTTGGACCTGAGAAGATGGGTGAATGATTCTGAAGCGACTAATGGGTTAAAAATCTTCTGCTCCCAATTATTTCTCCACCGCTTCTATGGTACATAAATAAATACATACTGATCAGCCATAACATTATGAACTCCTGGCTTATATTGTGTAGTTTCCCCTTTCTATCAGAACCAGCATTAACATTTTCAGCAGTTTGAGCTACAGTAGATCGTCTGTTGTATCAGACCTCACAGGCCAGCCTTCACTGCCCACATGCATCACTGAGCCTTGGCCGCCCATGACCCTGTCGCCAGTTCACCTCATTTCTTTCCTTGGATCACTTTTGATAGGTACTGAACACTGCAGACCGCGAAAACCCCACAAGAGCTGTAGATTTGTAGATGCTCAGACCCAGTCGTCTAGCCATCACAATTTGGCCCTTGTCACACAAAGTCGCACAAATTCTTACGCTTTCCCATTTTTCCTGCTTCTTCAATTTGGCCTAAAGTTGATGTGTTAGAAGCAGAAAAAATGGCAAAGTGTAAGGATTTATACACACGTGCCATAACAGATTCATTTAATTTTCAGCGGATGAAAATGGATGGATGGATGGATGGATTAATTACGTTTTTTCTTTCCTTATTCCAAATAATACTGGATTTTGGAAAACTAGCTGCCATGAGAGTGGTGACATAACCAGTAAGTATAACTTTCACAATTTGACAGTCATCCTCGATGTACAGTATAGGTTTTTAGCTGTTAATTATATAAGTAAGCCACTGAGTTTTATATACATGCACTAAAATTTTGCAATAAAAAACCGCCTAACAATAAACCTGACTTTAGAAGATGATCTGCACAAGGTAAAACCCCAGTTAGCTTTATAAACTGGATAACCTAAAAGTACCTAGAAGAGCCTGGAGAATTGTGGCAACTCTGTGGATAGATGAGGGCATTCATGGGGTACACATTTTTTTAATTATCAGAAAATAAAGGGTAGTGTTTGATAAATCAAAAATGTACTAAAGTGCCTGAGAATAATAAAAAGTTAAGAACAGTTTATTTTCACAAGTTAGGTAGAAAAAATGAGTTTTATTAAAATGTTTCATGAATATGGATAAAAAATGATAATGGCACGCTCAGAGATAGATCAGACTTTCACATGAAATCAGTGATGTGTGTAAGGTTTACCTGTACATGTTCATTTTAGTTCCTGTGTAGTCTGGTTTCTGTATTCCTTTTTTATGTTTAATCCATGTCAGGTTTTAGTTTCTCCTTTCAGATTTCATGCCCATGTTTGTTATTTCCTGTGTTTAGTTTTGTTCCCGCTCTTTTTTATCACATGGTTTAGTTATCCAATCAGTTTTGTTTGTTCCTTCACAGCTGCACTTCCTTCAATTAGTTCCCTATTTAAGTCCTTGTTAGTTCTTAGCTCTTTACTGGTCATTGTTTTGTCATGTCCTGGTTCTGCCAGTTGCCAATTCCTATATGCCCTGGTCCTTGTGAGTACTTTATTTCCTGTTTATTGAAGTTTGCTGTGTTTTTGGAGTTTTGCCTTATCTTAGTTCTCAGTTAAATTTTGTTATTTTGTATATAATAGAGTTAAGCGTTTCATCTCCTATGGGATTATTTTATTTGAATAAATCTAATTTGTTTTTACTATCTGGCCTCCTGCCTTATTTCTATTGTTAAACGTGAC